>JAODOY010000023.1:2947476-2987884 GCA_025399855.1 Forbesichthys papilliferus | reverse complement strand
CTCTCTCTCTCTCTCTCTCTCTCTCTCTCTCTCTCTCTCTCTCTCTCTCTCTCTCTCTCTCTCTCTCTCTGCTGTGGGGTAAGGCATGTGCTGGGGGAAGAGCGAGGATGGAGGTCACGTACATGCGTGTTGGAAGGCGGTAGGTCCAAAGGGATGCCAGCGAAGAGCTCTCTGGCAGCTAGCACCGTGGAAATATCCCTGTCATGCCGTGATGAATGAGCTCACCCACTCTGACGTCACACAGCCTTCCACCACCACCACATTTCTCCATGTGCTGTCCCCAGCCTTCTCTCCAATCACCTCCTCTCTCACTACTATCTCTCTCTGGTCTCTCTCTCGCTCTCTCTCTCCATCTATCTCTCTCTCAGTATCCTCCATAGACAGAAATACGCACTCTCTCTCTCTCTCTCTCTCTCTCATATATGCGTACATGGATTACATGCTCCATGGTCTGGCACATGAATCCAGCCCGGTGTTGCCTTCTGCCTGCGCTCTCAGCTCGTGGCGTTTTGCTTGACGTGTATAGCGTTCAACAGCGCGTCTCCCCAACCCTGCACTCACACCGCTAGCTACAGTCAGCTGCAAAGCGACAGATCTTCATTCATTTCAATGAGCGCCGAGTGACAAAGCAGCCAGGTACTAGCGGCCGGCGCCGTGGCGACTTGGAAAGTTGACCAACGACTACTAACAATCAGAGAGCAGATGTGTGTCGGCGACGCCCCTCCCTCTTCTTGGCGATCGAAAATGGAGGAGAAAATGTCTGCTTGTTCATTTACCGGGACATGTATATGTCATACGTTTATCTACAATTTCCATAGTCTGTTCATGAGTTTGTTTAGCTTACGCATGTAGCGAGGCAGACACAATAATGTACCTCTTTGAGTGACAGGGCGGACACGCCCACCTGGCTTCAAGCGGCTACAAAGTGCAGGGTAAGCCTCCGCAGCCGTTAACCCCAGCTCCTGTGTGCCGTTTGCCTCATACAGAGCAGAGGACCACGCAGCAAGGCCAGGTGTACTTCCTCCACACCCAGACGGGCGTCAGCACATGGCACGACCCCAGAGTGCCCAGGTACGACACCACACCAACGCGTGGCCGCCGACACAACTCAGCCGGCTCGGGCTCAATGATTGGCTGGCCGTGGATCTGATACTGTAAAAAAAAAAACGTGTAGAAATAAGTGAATCCTTTTCTTTCTATGTCGCTTATAAAGCTGATGCTGAGTATTAAGTTTGACGAGCTATGAGAGAACCCACATCAGGTGGAATCTGTTTAAAGAGGCCTCGCCCTTTGCTAACACATGGCTAACGCCACACAGAGCTCTTTTGAAAGGCCCCGGGGCCCCATTCACTCAGGCATGTGTGTCCCATTGATTACCATAGTCTCAGAGGAAAGTACACGCTCACACGTACTTTGTTGACCCCACCGAACTGATAAGGCAGCATAGTTAGGCTGCTGTTACCCTGCTGAAGGATAGCAGGGTCCTATAGTGCTTTGGTATGTTGAATGCAAATAATTGAATGCTATCTAGTATTCATAGTATCCACCACCCTCTTCCTTAACCCCTGTGGTTTTAAATCACTTCCTCCATATAATGTAGAATGTGACGTATTTTTCTATGTTGTGTGCATTCCCTGTTCCATTCCCTCTCAGAGATCTAAGTAACGTTAACTGCGAGGAGCTAGGTCCGCTGCCCCCTGGCTGGGAGATTCGGAACACTGCCACTGGCCGGGTGTACTTTGTGGATCACAACAACCGGACCACGCAGTTCACAGACCCACGTCTCTCCGCCAACCTGCATCTTGTCCTCAAGTGAGTCGTGCCTACAAAATTAGATTTTTTAGTTTTTCTGTTTGTTTTCTTTAAAATGCAAAAGAAAATAACGTATTACTTGCTGTGTATCCTGTGTTTTTAACTTGGTTTTCCCCCCTGCTGCTTGCCTGCTGTTGCTGCAGTCCCAGCCCGAGCCCCAACGGTTCTCGGGGAAACATTGAACCTCAGAATGTGAGGTAAGCTTCAGACTTTGTATTGGTATCCCCCTGGTTGTTAAAGCGGGAACACACACTGAGACTCACGCATGTGCACATGCATACACATACAGACAGAATGTTTTACTGCGGGCTGTTGTGTCAAGGTGTGTTCACCACCTGTAGAGGTTCAGAGCATATTTTATGCTGAACACACACATTCTCAGACTCTTCACGCACTCCTACACATTCTATTCCCCATGCACACACACGCACGTGAATTCCACAGCCCTGTAGAGGTTTAGATCACGAAGGAGTTTTAGCACACAATCCGTCACAAAGCTGGCTTTGGCTCTACATCTGATAGCAGAGTGGAAACCTAGGCTGCTGTGTCTGTAGATGTGGAACGTTTTGCGTTCCGGAAGCGGTGCATGAATTTGGTGCCCAAGTCTGTGAATGAACACTGCACATTTCTGCACTTTTACACAATTATAGAAGTGTGTGTGTGCACGTGTCATAGAATTTCCCTAGCTGGCTCCCACAGCTGTTCAAACACTGTCCATGTTGCCATTGCCACAAAATCACCAACTGCTCCCCGTTCCGATGGTGGAGTATGCAGGTCTTAGTGAGCTGCCTCCATCTGACCTCACTCCCTCTCTGCACAGAGAGGTGGCATGCGTCGATAGAGAGATCAGGTTTCTTCTCTTCCTGTTCTGACAGATCAAAGAACCTGTTTGAGACTCTCTTTTTTCCTTCTTTTTTTCCTTTCTTCCAGTGGCCCTCTGAACAGTGGAATATAAACGTAATGCTTGCACGCCACACCAGCTGATGATGCAGATCATTTGTCTTCAGCACAATCGTGTTCAGATGTATTCAGATCATATGCATATCATTTCTGTGATATAATTACCCCAGCTGGATAATTAGTTCACATCCATGTCTGCCTGCACCAAGAGAGTTTATAAATGTTTTTTTACCGATAATGTGTTAAAAGTAATGTTTAAAAGGGAGATATACATCTGCACACTTACAAGTTTGGAAGTGAGAACCCCTTTAACTCTGATGTTGAGGAACCTAATGGATTTTCTAAGTGTGTGTTAAAGGTATAGTAAGCGATTGTAAGCTAGTACACTCTGTCAAATTCACCAAATATCTCCTCACAGTCTATTATTTAACCATTCTCACTCACCATACATTTAATCTAATACTAGTTTAGAGCTTTAGTGCATGCTCTTGATTAGTTGGTCCATGCTCAATGACGTGTCTAACCAAGCTCCACAAACCCATGTTTTGTTTTCTTACTGACTTATTGTTCGCTATGAAGGTGGCGCCTTGCTGAAAGAGCTAAGTTTGGGGCGATCCTCCTTTTTGCGACCAAATTCTGGGAAAGATATCATCCTCCGTGGCTCTCCATCAAAACATCTGCCTTATATCAAGGCAGGGATTTCAGAAATGTTAACTCTGCGTCATTTCACAAAAATGTGTGCGTGCGTGTATGTAAAATACAAAAGCCAATGACGTAAAAATTTGGATATATCCAGTATATATTTTTTCTGAAGACATTGCCCCTTAGCTGCCTATAGCATGGTTTCAGTTAGCCTCTCGGTGCTATATTGCGATCTTTCCCTGAATCATCCAAGCCCCCTGACCGGTCGTGGACCATGTTCATTGGGGAAGTGAATCTCATCCAGTTTTAAGGCCTCGCTGCAGAGCTGCTTTCTCTCTCTAACGCTATGTAAGGAATCGCTGTATAATTTCAGAGGCTCATGGGTCCATTATAGCATGAGCGAGGCTTATTTTAGTCATTGTATTTATTTGCCAGCGGGTGTATTGGGGTGACGCTCTACAGAGAGTTCTCACATGACACGAGGTGGGACAGAACAAGGAGAACTGAGGGGCATGTATGCGTGCAGTTCTGCATGAGCGAAAGAGACAGTGCAGGAATGTTAGATTTATGGGTGAAAGTGCGTGGATAGCAGCTCTGCGCCTCCCCTCCCTCCCACCCGGAGCAGTCTTCTGTGTGTGTTTGGGTGCTGTCGGGAGGCAGCACTTCCTGTCTCCCCCTCCCTTACAGTCTAGGAGTCAGTCTGCAGGAAATAAAGGGATTCAAAAGGAGGCTGGAGTGTCCTTGGGGGGTGGTATCAGGAAGTAGACACAGAATGTGTTTCTTTCTGCTGGAGACCTAGGGAAAGGAACAGTCAGCCGAAAGCATTCACTTAATAGTGCAATAGATGTCATTATTAGTCTCCTATCTGTTCACCCAACTGCATATTCTGTGTTTGGAGGTTTACACCGGAAGTCATGTTGATTAGTGTGTTATCTAACACACATACGAGTGGTGGTAGGGTATAGTGTGTTGTAACAACAATGGAGGAGATACAGGAAGGAAGGCCATATCAATATTCAAATAGCATTACTTATGGTGGAGATAAAAAATCTTTTTGAAATCTTTTTTTTTTGATACCCAATTAAACACACCATTGCATCTTGTTGTTAAGTGCTCACCAATGTGCCACAGCGTATGGGCACTGTTTGTACCCATGCCGAGGGCCAGGTATGCTTGCGACACCCTACTAAGGGTTGCTGGCTCCATAAGGGCCTTTTGAAAACGTTTGTACAAACATACATTCTGGGACTAGAGGTCTGGGCCTCTGAGTCAAGACCCTTGGCAAACATATGGATATTGTTCTCAACCTTTCGATAATGTGGAGAACCACACTACAGCGCTCGCCTGCTGTGTAACTACGATAGTGACCTAGAAAAATCTTCCATCCTTTAGACGGGTTTAGTCAATGTCGGTGGGCTGAACTGGAGTCATTGTGAGTTTGAGGCAGGTCAGCAGGACACCCACTTTGTACGTCTTCGTCTTAACAACCCGAGGCCTGTTCTCCCTCCCTGTATCTCAGGCCAGAGCGACTTTCCAAAGCCTGCCTGTAAAGGATGGCCTCCGCATCCCCACATTGCCTCGAGTGTACGCAATGAGTCAAAGAGCCACAGCGAATCTATTTGCAGATGTTCCTTGCCCCGTTGTGTGTGCCTCTCCCCCATAGAAATGCCCATTTTTAGCTGAGTTGTCATTCTGGGCAAAGACCACCGTGGGGCCTGAGTCATCAAGGTGGGCTGGGAAGGGGGGGGGGGGGCTGGCTGGCGTAGCACATGCCTGGCCCACAGGCTTGACGGGGAAAGTGAAGGTGGGCCGCCGGTGAGAGAGAGCCTGTGTTTTTGTTTTGGAGGCGGGCAGGGACAGAGACCACAGCACTAATGTGTCCCGTCTGCAGACACTACAGCTCCGCTGGCCCCATGACGCCTGACGCTCTTCTACTCGCTTGTGTGTGTGTGTGTGCGGGCGCGTGCGACAGAGAGCGAGTAAGCGCGAGAGGGTATTTTGTATTTTTTTGTGCGCACGCGAAGCATTCCACTTGGTGTGCTAGCTTCACACAGTACTCTACCAGACACCTCCCTACTGTCGCCCCGCGTCACATTGATGCCTCGTTACTGGTCCAGCCACTCACCCACGTGCCTCCCCTGTGCCACTGTTTCCCCTGCAGCCGTCAGAACCAGCTGAAGGACCAGGCCCAGCAGGCGCTGGTGTCTCCCAGCCAGCTGCCAGAGGAGGCCGAGTGCCTCACGGTGCCCAAATACAAGAGGGACCTGGTGCAGAAGCTGAAGATCCTCCGCCAGGAGCTGTCCCAGCAGCAGCCCCAAGCGGGCCACTGTCGCATCGAGGTGTCCCGCGAGGAGATCTTCGAGGTGGGACAGGCCCGCACAAGCACAGCTGTTGCGATAGCACGACCTCTGTGTCTGTACAGAGGCACGCACACAGATATGCATCTCAGGAGAATGGTTCAAACACTACAGCAATCTGATACACAAGCAGGCCATGCTTTCCCATGTGTGTTTTAAATGGCATGGTATCTTATTCCCAGAGAGGTTTCCAAATGTTTTTAGTCTAGGGTAGATAGTTTCTACAGATGTATTGATGCAAATGCATATGCTGCAATGCCTCCTGTGTTCATGCGCACAGTACACTGGGCTTCTAATCTAGACTGTACATTTTATGTTGTCATGGTAGCCTACCTACACTGACATGTCTGTGGTGTAGTGTAGGTGTTGGAGGAAGACATTTGGACATTAGCCGTAGGTACTCATGGTAAAATTGGTTTTATGTTCGTCAAGACATTCAACTTGGAACATACATATCTTCTTAAATTAAAGAGAGCAAACAAATGACCCAGATGAAGGTTTGTCTAAATGACGTAGAGCTGTGAAATAATTGGTTACAGCTTTACTGTGAATATTTAAATACGCTAGAATTTGAACCGGACAGTCAGACTTAAAGAGAAAAGAAATAGAAAAAATATGTGCATCCTTCTTTACCTCCAGCCAAGGAATTCACTATTTATAAAAGGTGATGAAGTTATTCAAACATAATAAATGTGTTATGATTATTTTTTAAATCTTTAAATCATTACACCAATAATGAATTAATTCTAAAGACGTTGTCCAAACATACACCCTCTCTACATACTTTAGCCAGCCAACAACCTACTATTACCTATAGCTTGACAACCTGTGCTGTTATCATGCCTTTGTAGTGTTTTTACGTTATTTATACACTTGCCTAGATTGTCTTGAATCATTTCCCCATATGCTCGTATACTCCCAGAAAGGTCATTGCCTTAGCAGGCTGGCCGTGAGCACTGCTTTACACACGCGTACACGTGCGTGCACACCCACACACACGCCATCGTCTACGATGTGTGAAGGCAGTCTTCTCAAAATCGAAAAGCAGACCTCTTGTTTGAAATGAGGATTTTTCTCAAATGCATTTTCTTAGAGGGGGAGTTCTCTGTGTCTGCGAAGCACAGGCCTTCATCAGAGAAACAACACCTGCAGCAAACTACATGACCCTCGTAAAATATTCAATGGAATGTGCTGGAACGGCCGTGCCTGTTAATCTGACATTTTTGTTGGCTGATCTCAGTGGCGAGAGCGGGTGGGGTGGTTGAGTGTGGGGGAAGGAGGTCTTGAGGTGGAGCGAGACAGAACTTCATAGCTTCTCCAGGCCGGCTGAAGCATTAAATTCTGACTGAACGGGCAAGTGTTAGCTGGTGGACTGTCAGAGATCTTCTAGGAGGACATTCTAATGTCTTCCATGGCACCTCTTGCTTGTCTACTGTATCTGGTGGTCACATTGGAGCCTCACTGTTGAAGTAGTTGTCTGTAACTGCCCCGTAATCCACTTTAAATGAGCCTGCCCTGCTGACACTCTGAGCTGGCCTGCGCATGAGCTTATAACGGATTGGGGAGCGATCTCGCAGCAGTGAGCCCAGTGGAAACCACCACTTTTGGTAAAACGCTCAGCATTGTGACGGCCCCATCGGTCAAATTGTATCGCACAGAGCTACTTGTTGCAAAGCAGTTAACACTACTTTCCCTTTAGTTACTCACTTTAATCCATTCAGGATGTTAATCACAGGAAGTTTTGCGGTGCCTGCCCCTGCTGATACTTTAAACATTCCTGTGTCCTGTGGGGTTTGAGTGGAAGGAGTGAGGGCTACAACACTAGGACTGATCACTGCCTTATTTGACCTCGAGATACTTTGTGACAGGCTTGAGGATCATACGTTTTGATTTGAAAAGCAGCTGCCGCTCCTTCCTTTGGCAAGAGATGCCTTGTCTGCACCGTGATGTTCAGCTCTGCATCACGCTAATGCCGGGTTCACACTACACGATTTTAGCCCAGTTTTCAGCTCGCCGACGGGTTTTTCGAGCTCGCAGACAAAATCCCCAACTCTGAGGGAAATCACAGCTTGCTCCCGAGAGCGGCGATCGTGTAGTGTGAATTGCTTACAACGCGATTTGATTAAAAAAATGTTGGTGGTGGGAAATATTGTGATTGAAATATGTTGAGAAATGTAGCCTACCGGCTCCATGTTAACGAGGTGTGAACGCTACGGAGGGATAGGCCTACATTACGTCTTGTTTGTGAGATACGCCTATGCCTATATATGCTCGTGAAACATTCTCCAAGCTCCATTGGCTTCGTCGTGTGAAACATCTTGAAGTGTGTGACCCCCTGTCGCCGATCAGTCACGTAGTGTGAATCACAAAATGACAAGACACCCGATTACAAGAGAGAGTGATGTAGCGTGTGCTGCACATCGATCTAACGACCTTGAAAGTCGTGTAGTCTGAACCCTGCATAACAGGAATCTGTTCTTTGGCCGATGATTCGACGTAACAGTTCTTTTTTTTTGTGTGCGTTTCTGTCACAGGAGTCATATCGACAGGTGATGAAGATGAGGCCGAAAGACCTGTGGAAGAGACTAATGGTGAAGTTCAGAGGAGAAGAGGGCCTCGACTATGGAGGAGTAGCCAGGTAAGATTCTACACTGGCACAGAAGCGCTTGTTTTCTTTCAGATTGGTGTGTGCCCCTCCTAGTGGCAGGATGCGGTAAAACGTTCAAGCCGGGTCAATGTTTTCTTAAGATCCACAAACGCTATAAAATCCCAATAAGACAAGTTGATATTTTTCGTTCATCCCCTTCTTCTTTTGCACCCCACCATAGGGAGTGGCTCTATCTGCTCTCACACGAGATGCTGAATCCTTACTACGGCCTGTTCCAGTATTCCCGTGACGACATTTACACACTGCAGATTAACCCTGACTCTGCTGTCAATCCGGTGAGTAGGAGAACTGTTTTCACTGGAGTGCTCGTGTAGTTCAGCGCTATAGACCGGCAGCA
Organism: Forbesichthys papilliferus; assembly: GCA_025399855.1. Taxonomy (NCBI): domain Eukaryota; kingdom Metazoa; phylum Chordata; class Actinopteri; order Percopsiformes; family Amblyopsidae; genus Forbesichthys; species Forbesichthys papilliferus. Next base: position 2,979,168 of record JAODOY010000023.1, on the reverse strand, counting down.
TTTTGATCAAACGAACAAGAAGCCGTCATCTGGACACAGGGAACATGGATGGTGTAACCTAACGTGTACAGATCTGGATGTCTGCCGGGGACCCCTGCTGGGTGTCACCACCGGGGACCCCAAAGAGGGGCCCAAAAACGTGTTTGATCAAACGTAGGAGGTACCGCATGAAACCTATTTCAAATGAATGGGCACATCTCACAGAACACAGAATGGCCCATGCCAGACGTTTTATCTGCTGGAAAGGGTCTGCCAGACACCCCTAAATGTGAGCCCCCCCAATGGCCAATATTTTGGTACCTCATACGTTTGGTTTATTTTTAAATGTAACCAGAATGAAATGATCTGATTCCATCCCCTGACTAATACATTGTTTTATTATGGAATTAGTTCAATGTGTATTTAATCATATTACATGGTAGGGCTGAATCTGAACTTGAGTCTGAACTGAAGATGTTTTTAATATAGAAGTACTTTGTTAACCTGTGCAAGTCTGATACAGGCGTTTTCAATTGAATGGCTGTCTTTCAGGAACACCTGTCATACTTCCATTTTGTGGGTCGCATCATGGGCATGGCGGTGTTCCATGGCCACTACATAGACGGAGGCTTTACACTGCCCTTCTACAAACAGCTGCTGGGTAAACCCATCACCCTGGACGACATGGAGTCTGTCGACCCTGACCTGCACAACAGCCTGGTCTGGATCTTGTACGTCTCAAATTACTTTTAATTTAATTTAATTATAATGAAATTCATGCACACCTCTATCAAACAACCAAACAAGGCGTACTGGCAAATCTGCACACAGTATCACATGAGTTACAACTGACAACTGTGTGTTAGAAACCTGTGTGTCGGTAAAGGTTTTTATTCCCATTCCATTAACCACCATGCCCGCTGTTGAATGACACCTTCATATGTGGCTGATTAGAGAATTGCATCGAGGCATACCGGGATATATACACGTGTGTGTGTGTGTGTGTGTGTGTGTGTGTGTATATGTATGTGTGTATATTTATGTATGCGTGTATCTATATATTAGGGATGTTCCTAATGACTAATTTCCTCGTTTAAACAAACCTTTGAACTTAGGCTAGTCGACTAGTCTAAAAGTCAGAAAACAGTTGAAATCACAGTATATAAGGCTAAATAATTGCATGTCGGTCTCTTCCTACGTACGGTGCCTAACGATACGTTACACATTCATTTGATTAGCTAGTAGCTACAGTACTAGTACCTGCTGTGTCCAACAAGGAAGAGGTGGGTATCTATTATCTAGCTGCGCTTCAAAAGTTCACTCAGAGTCAAGTTGTGGCAGCGGTGTTAGTGACAATCTGTTCATTTCTCCGCTGTGAGATTTGTCCCCGCCTTTTCGCCACTCCGAAATTTTGAATCCAAAGCGCTCCTAACTTACAGCGTCAACAGCGTTTCGAGTGCAGACAGGGAGAGACTGACTGACCCAGTGAACAAAACAAATTATTGTTTAACCGACAATCGTGCACATCCCTTGTATGTGTGTGTGTGTGTTTATTTATATATATATATATATATATATATATTTATTTATTTATTTATTTTTGCTCTGTGGTATCGAAATGAGTATCGAGAATCGTGGAATTTCACTGGTATTGGCATCGACTACTACTTCTGGTATCATGACATGATTACATATTGTGTAGAGAGGCACTCTTCAATGAAGTATTAGGACCTTTCCATTGTCCCTTGAGATGTTTAATTTCCCTGTTGTGTGTTGAATCCTTCCCTGTCTGTCGGTACCTCCTCAGGGATAATGACATCACAGGTGTTCTGGACCACACCTTCTGCGTAGAGCACAATGCCTATGGGGAGATAATCCAGCATGAGCTGAAGCCCAACGGCAAAAGCATCCCCGTGACTCAGGATACAAAGAAGGAGTATGTGCGGCTGTACGTCAACTGGCGCTTCCTGCGCGGCATCGAGGCTCAGTTCCTGGCTCTGCAGAAGGGCTTCAATGAGGTCATCCCCCAGCACCTGCTCAAGGCTTTCGATGAGAAGGAGCTGGAGGTACTGTAGACGGTCTTCTCTCTTTCCAGCAAGTCCCTATGTAAGTCTTGCAGAGCCAGCCTTTACTTACCGTGAAGTCACTGGCAATAATAATTTGACAACAACAAGGAATTTGTTGGAAAACTAAACGACAGGACTGTTTACAGGTCTACGTTTACTCTTTAAAATAAATAGAACATTTTCAATTTGTAAAATGAAGCGCTGCACTAGCATCACACCGGAAATTATGGATACAGACTTCTGAGTGAAGCCAATGAAAATCAACAATATCACTTTCCGAAGGTGCGGTTGAGGTTTAATTTTGTATCACACGATCAGCCCGGAGTTGCTTCTGTGACCTAGTTCTAATGGACAGAAGAGACTTAGACTAGTCCTTAAATATCAAATGGTTTCATACATTTTAGATTGTACGTACACATTTAATTTACGTGTATTGTATTTTGGAACTTGTCCATATGTAGGAAGAACATCTCAAAAAGGCAGTGGTCCAGTGAGTAAAGCAGGGCGACAGGTGATCGAAAAGTTGCTGGTTCGAACCTCTTGTGTCCCTGAGCAAGGCACCTAACCTAAACTGCTCCTGGCAGTTTGCATCTGCAATCGATGAATGAATTTGAGGCATTCCTGTACAGCGCTTTGAGTGGCCAGAATGTTTGAAATGCAGTCAATTTACCATAAGTAAATTAAAGGACTATGTCATGTATTTATTTGCAATTTGTTAATAGTAAGATAACTTCACATTAATCGAGGATATGCTAACTGTTCTTGCATGTAGATGCCACACTATGTACAGTCCGACGCATTCAGCTGAACATTTAAAATGGTTTCATGACTCTCTCTCACGCTCTCTCTCTCCCTTCCCCCACCCAGCTGATAGTGTGTGGCCTGGGTAAGATTGACATCAACGACTGGAAGTCCAACACGCGGCTGAAGCACTGCACCCCTGACAGCAACATAGTCAAGTGGTTCTGGAAGGCGGTGGAGTCTTACGACGAGGAGCGCAGGGCTCGCCTGCTGCAGTTTGTCACGGGCTCGTCCAGGGTGCCCCTGCAAGGCTTCAAGGCCCTCCAGGGTAATAACACTAGCATCACACCTGGTCCCCTGTGTTTTGGGATTACTAAGTAACGAGCTGGGAGTTGCACTATGGATTCACAGAGATAACAGGGTTTATTGGGTAATGTTTTTCCCCTCCTGAAGTAAAATTCTTAAGTGCTAGTTCTGTCGACATTTAGGACACGGCCCGTAGCATTTTAACGTTCTGTGGGTGGCTACCTAGCGTGAATTCTCTGAAGGTGGAGAACTCCATAGTGCCATGGGAATTATTTGTATAGAGCTGTAATGTCACCAACACGCCACAACAGCAGCAGTGTGGGTAATTTAGTTGGCTTCTCCCTAACGTTACACGCATTGTGACTAATCTAAAGGGCAGTTTGGACCAAGAGACATCAGATGTAGGCCCTGTGTGTTTGCCAGATCCAATTAGATAGAAAAGGACACTGTATTATGCTTGAAGCTCATTGCCTTTGACAACTTATAGTCAGGTGGCTTATTGATAAAAGCGACATTTTTTGCAGGGTTTATCAAGTCTATCAATCAATCTTAGAGTCTATCAAGTAATTTTTGCCTAGGATACCTTCGAAAATGTCTTTGTAAAATATAAAATTCTAAGACTATCAATAAAATATGTGAAGATATACAGCTATTTTCAAGTCCTTTATTGCAATACATGTCAAATGAATATGCATAATTATTCATACTCTGTAAAGAAAATCGGCCAACATCCAATTTACATCCTTAGAACAGCGAAAATTGTGATATTTAAAATGTTACCATAAGAGGTTTCACAACGTGTACCATATTCTATGGGTGTGTGATGAAGGCCCATAACAGGAGCCTACGCTCCTTTTGCCTCCGCGGTCCTCACCGTGTACAAGCTCTGTTGCTCCACCTGACCACATGCCTGCCTGCGTGTGTGAGTGTCTATGGGTTTCATTGGCCTGCCGTGAACCCTTGGTGTGCATGGAGCACAGTGGTTCAGCTTGCTCGCAGTCGAGGGGACATCGTTGGAGTTTCATAAGCGTAATCATACTTTATCCAAACCACAAGATGTCGCTATCGTACATTACTCCTGCGTCTTGAGGTCAACCAAATAAAGCGAATCGCCAGAACTAATAGGATGGTCTTTAAATATGTACAAAAGGGAATATGTGGCAAATAGGTTTCTTAATCGGTGTCTTTGTTTTATTTGATTGCTAAAATGTGACTCACTTTTAAAATGGCATGTGTCCTAATAATGTTGCTACACTACGTACAGAAGTGTACTTATAGGAAGTTATGTGTTTTCACACAGGCGCTGCTGGCCCACGTCTTTTTACCATTCACCAGATTGACGCCAGCACTAACAACCTGCCCAAAGCCCACACCTGGTGAGTGATGTCATTCAACTAGAATACATTAGACCAGTGTTTCCCAACCCTGGTCCTCGGGGAACACTGCCCTGCATGTTTTGGATGTTGCCTTGCTCCAACACAGCTGATTCAAATAAATGGCTTGTTATAATCCTGATAACAAGCCATTCATTTGAATCAGCTGTGTTGGAGCAGGGAGACATCTAAAACATGCAGGGCAGTGTTCCCCGAGGACCAGGGTTGGGAAACATTGCATTAGACCTATTCATGGAAGACTGTATGGACACAGATGTCCAATGGAAGATACTGGATCTTAGATCAAATAGGGAACGAAATGGCATTTTATTGTTCACTTTATTTTTCCAGTAGTTTATATTTTAGTGTTGGGATTTGTTGCACCACCGGGCTAGAAGAAACTAACAGTTTGGATCGCCACATCCAGCGCTAGCAGAATTTTAGACCCCACCCTGATTGGTAAACCAGCAGGGTGGCTGTGATAATGCTAATGCAAACAGGGTTTCCAGACAATAATCTCAGCGAAATAAAAATTGAGCAGAGAGCAACAGTGAGGCGGAGCCAGGCTATGTTTCTTTACTGTAGTTTTAAACACTTGTATTCATGCCTGATGCTCTTTGTTTCCCCTTTCTAGTTTCAACCGGATTGACATTCCTCCCTACGAGCACTACGATAAACTGTACGACAAGCTGCTCACAGCCATTGAAGAGACGTGTGGATTTGCTGTGGAGTGACGCAGTGTGGGCCGTGTTTGGCAGCGACCTGGAGCAACGCAGTTGGGCCACGATCAGACTCCCACACATCAGTCCAGTCCGATGGGCTGTTATTCACAGTCACCTGGTCCAAGGACTTCCACTCTCACCGGGGACGTGTCCAGGCCCAGGAAGCATGGGCAGAGAGGTCTAGAACGTGGTGGTCTGGCTCTGTCTGGGTTCTCCTACACTCCCCCTATACTTATTTTAATATTATTAAAAGGACCTTTTCAGCTGCTAATAACAGACTATTTACTAACTAATGGAACCTGCAAAATTGCTGGCTCTTCCCTTTTTTTTTTCTTTTTTTTTTCTTTTTTTTTTTAGCATTTAAACTAATAGGCAGTATTCCATGTAGCATTGTACCATCATACTAAGCAGAAAATAAAGTTCACTTTGAAACAATTGCTGGATTAACAACTGGTTTGATAGAAGAGTACAGGGTTATCAAGGGTTTAATAACACTTAACATTTGGATGCACCGTGCTTTGGAGGTGGGCCGTGCAGGCTACTAGGTGCGTCCTTTTGATCAAATGGGGCTAAGTAACTCGAATGCTGCACATTGGAGATTGCATCCAGAAAGACTTGAGTTTGTATCCAGCATAAGACAATGCCCTTATGTTTACAATCCTCTCCAAAGACCGCAGAAGGGATTGGCACACACCCCCAGTTGCTGCCCAAATGTTTGTGCTGCATTCCCCTTAATCTATTGTGAAAATCTAGGTTTGTGCAAAAATTAGTAATGGACAAATAGCTTCAAATGTGTTATTTTTATATAATGGGAAAATAAAAACACTAAAATTATATATAATATATATAATTTATTGCTATTATATTCCAGAAACCTCTTGCCGTTATTCCAGAAAAAAAGAAAGCTTTTAAATGTTAAGTGTTACTGTTTTAAATTATAAAAGACAATTTGTGGAAAATAATTTAGCTTGAATGAATTGAGATTGCTATGGTTGTTATCTTGACATAGCCTCTTGCACTCCATGTGTAAAGGTATCTCTTAAAGGCAAATAATCTTGGACACAGTATAATATTGAGTGCCATAATAGGTTTGAATGACTACATCTTTCAAAAATGAATCTGGTCCTTTATATTCTAACCCCAAACTACATGTGGTGCAGAGTCAAACAAGTGGTTTTTATTTCATTCTTTTGTTATCCCCTTTTGTGCTTTTTTGTAGTTTCATTATATTATTCTCACTGGCAAAAATGCCAACCTTTCCTAATGATATTCTGTTCAACATCATTAAATGGCTTAAATATATAAACTGTTTGGACCATATTATATAGTATGATGCCAGTTTGTTATATACAATATGAACTACCTGTACCACCTTATGGTTGTAGCCCTGCGTTGCTGATTAAAATGCTCATGTGTCCTTTACTGTACTGGCGATGTAAAACAATGCAAAATACGAGTCACGCCTGTGTGCAACCACAAAACACAATTTAGCTAATTTCACTCACCTCTAGCTAGCCACATTCTCAGGAGATATCTGGATTTAGTTTGTGAAATAGTATGGTGACCGACAGATTTTTCTCCCTTATTGAATATTTTTGATTGTTCTGTTGAGGCAATGTGCAACTTGTCATTTGCATTGTGTTGCATGTGTGCTATCCATATGTGCTTTTGATTGAAAATGAAATTGATAAGACAAACTCCTATATTTATCGTGCTTTACAGTCCTATTAGTCAACTTGCTTTTGGAGAAAGGGATTTATTTTCTACAGTTTTAAAAAATCCTTAATTTTTTTTTTCATTAGAAATGCTGCCTGTCTAGCAATCTTTTTGACCATGGACTGTTCTTAATGTTTGCATACACTTAAGAAAAAAAAGCTTATTTCTCTTCCTTTTTTATGTGTATAGTGTATGCAAAATGAAGGGTCCTCAGATGGTGCTTTGTACAGTAATAAGATAATGTTCATATATGTGGATCACACCACCTGTAATTTATCTTTTAACTTAAGTAGAAAATGATTTTCATAAATTTCAAAAGAAAGACTTGCACACACAAATAGAACTGAGTTACCATGTGTACTCGATGGTGACTTATAACTAAGCATATTCGAGTCCAGTGCACAAACAGATTAGTTCTTATACTACACCTCAGCATATTCACAATTCTGCCTCTCATTGAAGAATTTGACTTTATTAACAAGTCACTGATGAGATACAGCAAAGGGTTTTATTTTCCTTTTTTCTTTAGCATGATCCACTAGCAGGACTATTATCTATCATAGCTGACTGATGCAATTTGATGTATGTTAACACTATCATTTTGTAAGAGTATTTTATTTTTGTGTGTAATTAGTTCTAATTAAACTTGCCTTTGTCTAACGATTTAAGGCGCCTTGAAAAAACTTTTATTTTAAATATTGTACTGCACCCAAAATATGCCGTGTGTGGCAGCACCTTATAAAGGGATGAGCCCATTCTGGAAAGAGCAGCAGGGTTGATCACAAATATTTAGTCATATACGTTCCTTCACAGTGGCTTTAGAAAATTACCATTAAGCATTATGCTTAAACCTGCACACACAGTAGCTGCTTACTCGCTGCACAACTCATGTAGATTCAACAGACTGCCTGGCCACCCCCAGTGCAAAAAAATGTGCCTGCCAGCCAGAATCCGAGTGATGTGGCTGTACTTAGTAGTCTGCTGCAGCTGTTGAAGACCTACTCCCGCACAGATAGGTGTTCATTTTCACATTTTATATAAAAAGTACACGTTTTGTTGAGTCTAGTGACGTCACTTACTGTAATAACAGCGGAAGTCGCCGAATTACAAAGTCGTATATTACGTATAGGTCCGACAGGCGACATTATTTTTGCAATACGTTAAATAAGTGTAATATCAATCATATTAACAAATACATTTTGACTACGTAACATTGCAAGATAATACAACAGTTCTCCGTCGACTGGAAACTATGTAGGAAAATAATCCCATATGCGGATGAACACATCACATGTGCAGTTAGCGTGCGGTGCCTCTTTACTTCCTGTTGATATATATACCGGGTCTCCTTTCTTAGTCGCCGGCATTTAAGCAAACTCACTGCCGGTGTTTACGTAATCGGCCTTAGTCTCTTATTCTAATATATTTATCTTTTTTTATTTATACCAATTGTTTACAAGATGCCTGGATTTTCTGACAGAGATCGCGGTAGGGATAGGGATAGAGACCGAGGGTAAGTGTATTTTCTGCTGTTATCGTAATCAAAACGTCAAATGTCCTCGTGTGATTTCGTATACCGGCAATTGTATCACTGACCAAAAGCGGTACTATCGGTAATTCCAGTCAAAATCATATGCCGATGCTACGTTTATGTGATAATAATTTATTTGTTTTATCTGAATGTGTGTTTCTCGTTGACTTAATTGTGGATTATGATTTCAGTTGGTTGGCGGCCTTGTAATATGGTGTACGGCCTCGTGCCCTGGCGCAGTGCCGGTAGCGGGTAGCTTCAACCAGCTAAACTATGTCGTCGTGAAGATGCACAACTTGGGCCAAAATATGATGAATGCCGTTTTAACTTACATCAGCTAGCTGAATTCAACGTTAAAACGATGTGTATGTGTGCTTTAGTTTGTTAGTGGCCTCGTCAAAGATCGCCTTTCGCCATGCGGCGATTACAAAATGCCGGCCGCTTTTCCATTGTTCCTCTGCTGGCTGGAAAGTATATGGCAGTTACAACAACGATATACAAAATGACGCAGTTTTAAAAAAAATACCTTCTTTAATCTTTTTGTAGTCGGTCACGGGTTGTTTCCGTGATCTATGGTACGGTACCGTACCGGCAACTAATCGATTGCATATGTGCTCATTGAACAAAAAGGTTGCTATGATTTAATTTAGGTCCGGTAAGGGTGTTAACCGTTACTAGGTACGGTACCAAGCACATTATGTTCTTGACTGCAGTTATGGCGGCGGGCCTCCCCGTTTTGGCGGCGGTCGTGGTGGTGGAGGCGGTGGAGGAAAGTACGGGAATCCCGGCGAGCGCCTGCGAAAGAAACACTGGAACCTTGACGAGCTCCCCAAGTTTGAGAAGAACTTTTACCAACAGCACGCAGATGTGGCTCGGCGACCACCGGTGTGTTTTCAAGTTCATTTCTCGAATTGTTACATAATGACATGGTACACATGTTGTTGATCAGTCTTTGTACAGCATGGTAAAAAGGTTTGTTTTTCTTTTGCAGCAAGAGGTTGAGCTGTACAGGAGGACAAAGGCTGTTACAGTGAAGGGCAGAGATTGTCCAAATCCTATAATGAAGTTTCACGAAGCTAGTTTTCCTAGTAAGTAAAACGGATATTTATTAAGTAAAAACTTTCTGTTTTAAATTTGACTAAAATATAATGTTGTCCTGGCTTCTCCAGCCTATGTGATGGATGTGATCAACAAACTAAACTGGACAGAGCCAACCCCCATTCAAGCTCAAGGATGGCCCCTGGCGCTAAGTGGCAAAGATATGGTTGGAATTGCACAGACTGGCTCTGGGAAAACCCTATCTGTAAGTGGCTGTGATTTTAAGTTGTGCCCACATCAGACTTAAAACGGCCACATTGTGGCTATGTGTATGGTTCAAATGTCTAAAACAACTCATTCCATTTCTGTAGTATCTCTTGCCTGCTATTGTGCACATCAACCACCAGCCCTTCCTGGAACGTGGAGATGGTCCTATTGTAAGTGACATGTTACCTTGAGTCAAATTCTGTGTGACTACCCCTGGGACATGTATTGAATGACTCCTTTTACTCTAGTGTCTGGTATTGGCTCCCACTCGTGAGTTGGCACAGCAAGTCCAGCAGGTGGCAGCAGAATATGGCAGAGCGTCTCGCCTTAAAACTACCTGCATCTATGGAGGGGCACCTAAGGGCCCTCAGATCCGTGATCTGGAGAGAGGTAGGTTCCTTCACTAAACTATCCTTAACTAACCCAATTTGGGAGTATAGTTAATTTAATGGCTGACATGTTCCATGCTTATCTGGTGCTTAATGGCTTTGCTCTTAGTGTGGGACATGTTCTCATTGTTGTTCTGCTCTAGGTGTCGAGATCTGCATTGCCACTCCTGGCAGACTCATCGACTTCTTGGAAGCTGGAAAGACCAATCTCCGCCGATGCACGTACCTCGTCCTGGATGAGGCAGATAGAATGCTGGATATGGGTTTTGAACCACAGATCCGAAAGATTGTGGACCAAATCAGAGTAAGATCATCTCCCAACTTGTAAAAACATGTATACAAAATTCAAATGGCCAGATCTGTGATTGCTGACACTTGTCTATTTTGTTTAGCCTGATCGTCAGACTCTGATGTGGAGTGCCACTTGGCCTAAAGAGGTTCGCCAGCTGGCAGAAGACTTCCTGAAAGAGTACGTCCAGATTAATGTCGGAGCTTTGCAGCTGAGCGCCAATCACAACATTCTACAGATAGTCGACGTCTGCAATGATGGCGAGAAGGAAGACAAGTGAGTATTGTAGTCTCCCATGCAGCAGTTCATTGAACTATCCTCATGCACCAGTGGATCTGGAGCGTCTTATTTTCGTAATACTATTGGGAGTGCAGTTGTAGTGGTGTGTGTAATTGAAATGCTAACTTTCTCCTCAGACTTCTGCGGTTGCTTGAGGAAATCATGAGCGAGAAGGAGAATAAGACTATCATCTTTGTAGAGACAAAGAGGCGTTGTGATGATCTTACCAGGAGGATGAGGAGAGATGGGTGGGTACCATAGCTTACCAAACATAACCAAATTGTTACAATTTACATTTACTTCAGCTGAATAACTTTGTTTGTGTGCAGATGGCCAGCGATGGGTATTCATGGAGATAAAAGTCAACAGGAGAGAGACTGGGTTCTAAATGGTCAGTTGGTTTTATTACGAATTACTTTCATGTTGCACAACCTGCAGGGCACAGCTCAGTTTTTGTCTTGTTGTTACAGAGTTCAAGTTTGGTAAAGCTCCCATCCTGATTGCAACAGATGTGGCCTCCAGAGGTCTAGGTCAGTATCCCCCTCCCTGATCTCTTCTCCAGTCTTCTATATTTCAAAAAGAAAGTATTTGCTTTCTTTAACTCTTCTGCTTCTTTCTGAGTTTCTCCCCATACCTGAAGGAGCAGTCTGTGTGGCAGGGCCTTGGCATGACAAGCCCAGGTCTCCTGAGGGGGAAGGAGGAATCTTGGCCGTGTCCTGACTAGGGAGGCACGGGTCCTCCAGTCATGCAGATATACAGAGGTGACAAGGCCGAGTGCAGCATATCGCGCTGGCCTGTCCTTTAAAAACAAAAAGGGAGGTGGTCGATGAGGGCTGGCCACAGCTCCTCCCCATATGCTCGCCTGTTCCCTGACAATGGTTTGGACTGCTTCACCCAAGCTCTTAATTGGCCCTGCTCTACTACTCTCTGCCGCTGTGTTGCATGTCTGCTTGAGCACTACACTGACAGTCACTCAAGTGGTGGAAGGGACTTTGTATAAAGTTCAGTATAAAGCGTGGGTGACGTAAACATCGCAGTTCTCTAAACTTCTGTTGGAAGCGTGTAGTCTCAAAGCTCGATCATGCCTTCACCTCTGTAATGACATGGCTACTGGCGCTTTTGGTGACAGTGGGACATGCTAGTTGGCCACGGACAAAATCCAAGCTCACACTCCTCCCTCGCCTGCGTTTCAAAGTCATGTCGAGACCTGCCAACGAGAGACATTGTGGTCCAAGTGAACACTGGTTCTGGGGATGTTTTGCCCCGGCAAGACTGGGGGATGCACCATCTTTTCATAATGGCTCAAGGGAGGCATTGGCTCCCTGTCAAATTGGTCCCTTTTTTGTAATTTCAAGAGACTGTAGTGCGGCCTGCATTGCGAGCTTCTCATGAGTGTGCGTGACACGGGGACCTCGGTCCTAATGTAGGCACACGAGGAGGCACTAGTGCGCATTGCGGCCTCTCTGGGTAGCCAACATCTGGTCACTATGCCAATATGTGGGGCGTGTGCTGCAATGGGAATGGACTAGTGAATGCATACTCCTAAATGGTAAGACTTCTGATCCACATCTTTTTGGGGAGGCTTGTTTTTGGGAGATTTTTTTAATTTTTGGTCTTGGATTGGAAGCATATGGAGTGTGCATCGTTTCTCTCTTCCCACCGTAGTGTCCCCATGGAATACATTGCTCTGGTCTTGTCTAATGCACTTATTTTTGCAGCACTATAGCTTACGCAGCTCCACCATTCTGAGGCTGTACTAACTATGCCCTTTGTTTTTAATCTGGCTGTTGTGGTGGCGCTGGTGTGCGTCTGCGCATTTTTATTTTGTATGCCACCCCACAACGCAATCCTACAGATGTTGAGGACGTGAAATTTGTCATCAACTATGACTACCCGAACAACTCTGAGGACTATATCCACCGTATCGGCAGAACGGCCCGTAGCCAAAAGACCGGGACAGCCTACACCTTCTTCACCCCAAACAACATGAGGCAGGCCAGCGACCTTGTCTCAGTGCTCAGAGAGGCCAACCAGGCAATCAACCCCAAGCTCCTCCAGATGGCGGAAGACAGAGGAGGTAAATCTAATTGGTGAGATACAGGAACTGTGGTGTAAGCTGCAGCCATTTTGTCTCCTTTGCTTCTGTCCTCTGTATTACTGTAGATAGAATTTTTTTTTTTTTCACCACACAGTTTTGGTATCTCAAATCAACTGCACTTTGTAGCTCATGACGTGTCTCTCAGTTTTCTCTCATTCGTTTTCCTTATGTTAACTGTATTGCTGGCGCTGGTCTGTTTCTAAACTGAACTTATCCCCTGCCCTTCCAACAGGCCGTTCAAGGGGAGGCAGAGGTGGCGGGTTTAGAGATGACCATCGGGACAGGTTTTCCAGTGGCAGACGAGATTTCGGCGGTTTTAGAGACAGGGATAATGGTAGAGGCTTTGACAATGGACCAAAGAAAGCTTTTGGCACAGATTCCCAGAACGGAGGCTATGGGGCAAACTGCGGCGGTGGTGGCGGCGGCAACAGCGGCAATGGCTTCAATGGAGGCAGCTACAATGGCAACGGACAGTCCAACTTTAACAGCCAGGTAGGGGCGTTTGGAGGTCAGAATAACTTCCAGGCTCAGCCGTTTGCCCTTGGCCAGGGGGGTGTACAGAATGGTGGGAGCCATCCTCCCTTCCCCTTCCCACAGGCACAGGGCCCCCAGGTGCCGCAGGGCCAGCCTCCACCTCTGGTGCCCTACCCAATGCCTCCGCAGTTCTCCCAATAAATACGCACAAGAAAGTAATTTATTTGCTTTTCTTTTGTTTAGTTCTATATTCAATTCAGAATTGTACTGTATTTTATTTGCCCACGAAGTTATGAACCAATTTAAGCCTCTATCAAGTCCTTGAAGAGAACTGGAGGGTCTGCAGTGCAGTGTTGGTGCACTTTTTTATTTTAATTTTAAATATTTGTTACATTCCTCAGTAATGTCATGTGATATTTTTTTTCATTATTTTTGTACTAATTGTATTTGGTAATTTGGTTTTTCCCTGCACATGTAACAGAAACAAGCTCCTAACTCGGAGGCACTGCATGACCTTTCAAATAAAAATGTGTTAAAGACCTTTTGTGTTCTATTTCATACTTCGTAGTAGTCAAGTCTTGTGCAATGTAACTGAAACTTCTTCACCAAATGTCCATTGCAGGTGCGTGCGTAAAAATTTTACAGACTAAATATTCCTTAGTCTTAAACTGATTCCACATTAAATCGTGTGGTAAGATTCTTGCAGAGTATGTATGCTAAATGCAAAGGTGCAAACTTACCACCATTTGGCAAAATTCTCGATTTTACATCCTAAATGCATAATTTGTGTGAATCATAGCAAATACAGAATTTGAGTATAATAGTTTTTAAAAATTGGGTGGGTGAGGGGGGTCTGGTACAGTGAGGGCAGTCACTGGGAATGGAAACCTTATAATTTGTCCACAACGCTAATCGTTGGCAGTTTCTTTTTAATAGTTTTATTTGATATCAGCCAAATATTTGATTTGAAAGTGACTGTTGGTGAGTAGCAGCAGCCTTATACATCATGGCCTATAAACCCATTCCTGAAAAATGGGGCTAGAGGAAAATCTGAATTTAAACACTGGTTTTGGTTGTGAAATCTAATTCTGAAAGTTGTATCTAAACTCTCTAAATTTACCAAATCCACTTGGTTTGCTACTTATCTACAGTATGAAAGTTGGTTGGACAGGCTAGATTAACACATTCCTATCAAAATACAAGTTTATGTAGTGCACAACATTTACTTTATAATGCATTTGCATTTATTCTTTTGTTTCTATAGTAACTTTTCCTCCAGTATTCTGTATATTTGGATTCTAAAATTCACTGAAATTTCTTTACTGGGCCCCGCACCCCCACCCCTCCTGGGTCTTTGTCACTTTTTTCACCCTTTCAGTTTTTTACTTTACAGTTAGGTCTTCCAGGAGCACACTGGTTGTCTTCTAAATACTTTAGGTGTCTGCAGAGCCATAGTATAATATGACAATATTTCCACAATGCTCTTTACTCTTCTCTACCTGTCTGCTTTTAAACTATGAGGGTGTGATCCAGAGGACTATGGTGGGTGTGTGCTGTACACACCTAAGGCATGCATGAAACTTAAGCAATGTTGTTAAATGTCATTAAAAAATGGTCTGCATTATTTGCTATCAGTTATGCGTACATTACATGCAGTCAATCGTCTTATCGGTAGGGAACCCAACCCTAAAGCTGAAGCCTACATTCCTTTGCCCCAGACCTTGACTCCTCATTTACAGGATTAGTTATTACTGGGTGTGTATCTGGTAACCACCGGTCATTTATGCCTCTGGAATGACATTTCAAATTGCAATTATTCATCTTCAAATTCAATAAAAGGAATAGTTTACACCATAACTATAAATTATACACATTTGTCTTGTTTTAGAAATGTTAATTTAATATTTTAGTTGGGGCATTTATTTTCATTTGTTCTGTTTTCATTCACCTCCCTGTGTTTGCTTGTTGGGTGGATAGGCCTACTGATGGATGTACTATAGTGTAGGTGCTCAACCTGAAGTGCAACTTACCTGCAGTAGCCTTTAGTCGATCTGTCTAGTATTTATGTATGCCAAACTCTTTTACTTAATGTACTTGTATGCATGCTCCTATTTCATATAGGCTACCATCTATATATTGCCTCCTTATGTTTTATGGTCATTAATTGTATATTATGTTTGACTTAAACATTTAATCAGAATGTTAATGCCAATTGATGTATGACTGCTGCTTTTACAATGTTGTACATTCCTTGTTAACAACATCACATCCGCACTGCACACTCGTAACGTGTTTTTAAGGAATGCCAAAATACATGTGTGCATAGACTGGGAGCGAGTGAGGTAGAACAGGTCTGCCTGGTCTTTGTCGTGACGACACACCCGTTTGTCTGGGAGGGACTGCCATATCGGTGACTCCACTGGCGTCTCCTGTTAACTCCGAAACTGGAGGTGTAGAGGGTGAACAGAGGAGCTAAAGAGTGCACAGTGGGTGTTCAAGGATGTCCAAGAAAAAGGAACCTGTCAAGATCAGCAAGTGAGTGGAGCAGGGTTTGTGTTTGTGTGTGTGTGTTTGTGTGTCTCTTATTAGATCACCTGTTTTCGTGTTTGTTGCTGCTCGGCTGTGGCTCCTGGGCCGACCTGAAAAGTATCTAAGCGGCTACAGCGGTAATGTTTGTACAGCCTCAGAGAAATGTTTTTTCCCTTAGGACTCATGAAACATACGCCAGGCAGTGTAGAACCAAACATACTTGTTGAGGGCATTTGTCTTCCATTCAGTCTATGTTGATGGTCATATTTTAAGACACATGCAAAGTATCCATTTCAGTATTCAAGTCTCCAACTTGACAGGCCTATTGTAGCCTACGATACTGTAGTTGTATCTGATGTGGTCTATATGTCTTTAGTTACTGTATATTACCGTGCCATGTATATGGATAAATAATAATGGGCATCAATATGTTACTTTATTTTGCTGGATAAACAGAATTATTGTCAAGCCTGTCAAAGTTTAATATGCCTTTATAACTTATCAATCATGTGTGACATCCTGCCAAGACAACCCAGCCCTCTCAACATATTAAGAAATAAATGTTTACTTTGCCATTTTATCCACAAGAACCAGCAGCAGAGTGAATGGGCATAGAACTGTGTCCTGACCGTTTAGTAGAGGGGTTATCTTGACAATGGGCTTGGCTCCTGCTCCAATAAAACATACTTGATACTGGGTGTCCTTTTTAGAGGTTTGCACAATATGTTGACCCACTGATGTTGAAGTCTTATATGTGACCCAGGGAACTACTTGCTTACAGTGGATGAGTAGTGCAGCTATAGTAAAGAGCTATAGGAGTGGAAGAGCATGATTCACTGCAGCTGTGTCTGTTTATAACCTTAACACCAACCTTCCGCTTCTTCAGCTTTGTCAATCCATAAGTCTGTTTAATGTGGGTGCGCTATGAATAAGCCTTTCCGGTCACACATCACACCGGGGAGTCACAAACACAAAATGCTAATTTTCTCGGGCCTACGCGCTTTTATTTCCACTTTGATCAACATTTAGCTTAGGCTGTCTAACTGCAGCCCAGGCAACATTCCAGATGGGTGTGAGGGTGTGCTGACACTCCCCTACAGTATATCACATGAGCTCTGATCTGAGGTGTGTCTAGATAAATAGTTTGCTTTCCTATCACCTTGGAGTAGGAATGACAAACAAAAGCCACAGTCACAGCCCAGAAGATGTTATTACTACTTGAGTGACAGAGAAATGCTCTTTGTTTGGTTCTTTAAAGGCTTTTCATGTTAACTGCCTTAAACACTATAAGGTGTTTCTGTGTGCTCTAGTGGGGGTCCTTGTTCAGCACTACCTATGACAATTCATCATAAAGGTCTCCTCAGTCTACTTGGCCTATTATATGTTGGAGTTTGTTTTTGACCAGGCAGCTTGTGTGGATTTGTGCTCAGGACCCAGGCTGCTGACTTGGCTGTGCTGATTGCCCGCATGCAAAAGAATGCAGACCAGGTAGAGAAGAACATATTGCAGATGGAGAAACTGCTGAGTTTGGTGAGAGATTTATAGTGACCCACACACACACCACTATGTCATATAAACACATTGATAATGTGTCAGAGGCCGTATATTCAGAAAACAGACGGACAGACATGCATCAAAGACATAACCTACTTTGATTAATGAAAAAAGTCAAATGAATACATACGTGTGACTGGATTGCATCAAAAATGTAATAATGAGGCTATTCTGATTATAGAAAGTCAGTCCTTAGCACAGCTACTGAAAGTCATTGGTAAAATTCAACTATTTGACGCACACATTTTTAGTTTCCAAAGAATAGTTCTGCAGTTATTTTATCAACAAACACGTAGTTCATAATTGGTGCAAATATTGTACCTGGTTTGGCCATTTCCACCTCTGGGCCACTGAACTTTGCTCAGTGTGTGTGTGTGTGTGTGTGAGTCAACTCCCTTCCACGTTTCAGGACAGAGAGAATGATACGAATGGGCAACCCCTGATCTACAAGAAGGAGAATGTAATGAACCTGGCAGAGGCTGAAAATTTGCTGAAGGACCTCTTCATGGATGTGGACAAAGCCAAGAAGCTCAACCACCCACAGGCTCATGAGATAGAAAAAGAGTGAGTTCAGCTCATGGTACTTCAGGATACGTTTGGTGTACACAGCAAATAGATGCACTTATATGAGACAAGTTGCACTTCAGGTTGAGCAGTATCCATCAGTAGGCCGACCATCCACCCAACAAGCAAACATAACACAAGGAGGTGAATGGAAACACCCATATAAATACCTACAATCTACACATTAACTTAGAAAGCACTTCACATTCCAGAAATACAAGCCTAGCCTAGTTGTTTGTAGTGGACCACATTTTTCTGTGTAAATGTAATGTAGCCAAGAAAACAACTATTACTAGTTAGAATTGCAGTTTTACAATATATAAATAAATATAATTTAAAAATCACAACCTGACCCATGCTCCCATCTTGAAGACTAATATGAGCTATTAGCCAGTAGCCACCTTCGTTAATGTCTTCTCTTAGACATGCACATTCATTTTCTTCCTCTCTTATACACATTTCTGCCGTGCAAACTTCACATTGTGTGTTTCACATTTCCAGTGTGAGTAATCTCCATGATCGCTGGGCTAAGGACTGTTCAACCTATCGAGTCTTGTATGACCAGGTCAAGGATATATCATTGACTTCCAAGATTGACTGGGCTTCATTACTAGATGAAAAACAGGTCAGTTTGAAGTAAAAATACAGCTCACAATAACCTGTAGGAATTATGACTTCAGGTAATGAAATATATTTTCGTTCTTGTGCATATTTTATTTGGTTGGGTTTTTTTGCTGAATGGTGCCTATAATCTCAGCAAGTCCTTCAACATGGAGCTAAATGTGTTTTTTTAATTTGTGTTTTTTTTCCCACAAGCACTTAGTTGCTTTTTGTGCCAAATGAACAATCTACCTGGTTGCTGATTGGCCAATATATATCAACCAATACCCACATCAACAGTTTCAATTGAGAGTTCCTAGACTGATATGTTAAACACAGTGACAGAACTAGCTAATTAAAGATTAATGCACTGATACAATACATATGGTATGGGAAATATACAGTCATGGTGACAGACTCTTGTTATATAATATTTATGTTACAGAAGCTGATAAAGGCAGAGGAATATGGACTTAACCTATCTGACGTGGAGAAGCAGATTGTTGCCCATAACATTCTCCATCGTGAGATAGAATCGTACAATTCCCAGCTAGTTCCCAGCAATACATCTAAGGTAACGCTGAGGATTCCTTCTCTGAAGCAGAAACAATTTCCTTAAAGATGGAAACATATTCATGTTTTGTGTTCTTTGTTCCCAGGAGCAGTATGTTGTCCTTAGAGACAAATATGAGGCACTTTTGGTAAGTAACGTTTGAGTTTGTGCTCTCTATTTTTCAAGTGTAGACTGACATTGCACATTAACCGTTCTTTGGACACCTGCTATATTGTTTTTCTGGAGGGTGTGTTTTTGAAGCCAACTGAACTGTGTCGCCTATGTGTGCATTGTGCGCGCATGTCCGTGTGTTTTGCAGGAGAGCTCTGAGCTGAGGCGCAAACACCTGGCTTCTCTGTATGAATACATACAGAGCTGCAGCAAGGAGCTGGTCTACCTATCGGATCAACAGGCCAGGATCCTGCATAGAGACTGGAGTGACCTCATGGCTGATCCTCCAGGGGTCCGCATGGAGTATGAGGTGAGATGCTGTTTGGATGGGGATACACCTAGGCTCTAGCCAAGGGGTGCCCAACCCTGGTCCTGGAGAGCTACCGCCCTGCATGTTTTAGATGTCTTCCTGCTCCAACACACCTGATGCTAATGAATGGCTCGTTATCAGTCTCTGCAGATGCCCATTGATTTGAGTCAGGTGTGTTGGAGCAGGGAGACATCTAAAACATGCAGGATAGGGGCCCTCCAGGACCGGAGTTAGGCACCCATTACGCTGTTGAGTTTGACCAGTCAGCAATGTTAAGCCCCACAGCATTATTCCCTAATGTTCCTGAAGCGGACAAATACACATAAGGTGCAAGAACAAATACTGGTCCATGCACTTCCAGTTGGAGTGAAAGCAAAATGATTCTCAGAATTGAATGCTACCCAGACGTATGTTATTTCTATCACATTAAGTTGGAGTGTAAGCATTAAGTTGGAGTGTAAGCATTTCCATCTTTGTTTACTATGACCTGGAGGGTTTGTGTGAATGTTTGTGTACGTGTACTGTATACATAGTTCAGCTTGGTTCGATATCTTTTTGTTATCTCAATTCCCACAATTATTGTTACATACAGAAATTTAAAAACAATGGACTTTTATCACATGAGACCGAGACCAACCGGCTACAGGAAGAAGGAGAGACCCTGATTGGGACAAAACACCCAGGCAGTGCATCAATAAAGGTACAGTAGACTATATTTAGACACAACACATACTTTAGATAATTACAGCTCTGTAAATATTAGATAATTGTTTGGCAATTAAATAATATCCCTTTTCCCTAAAGCTGGTTGTATTGGGTTAAATTACTGTGTTCTTTCAGGCTCACCAAGATGCTGTGCAGGCAGAGTGGCAGAGCTTCCTCAATCTGTGTATTGCACAGGAAACCCACCTGGACAACATTCAGCTCTACCGGAAGGTAAGAACACTTGATTGGTCTGTCTTGTAGTTCAGGTCATGGCTCTGCAAGAAATCGCTTTGTTGTGACACCTTTTAATGATTTTATAGGACTCTATCAAATAGGCCACAAGAAATGCATTCTAAAAACATGCTCCCCTTTAATATTTAATGTTCACTACAGTTCCAGCTTGATGCAGAGACCTTGGCTGATTCCTTGGCGAGACTCAAAACTACTCAGGATCCCAAATTCTTTGACAACAAGAGCAACCCTGAGGCTTTGCTAGCTCTGGAGGTGGGACAGTGTTTCAGAAAACAGAAGCCCAGAAGAGGTTTCAAATATATCACTTGTCTAATTATTTAAGCTCCTAAAGCTATATGTCATCAACCAATGAAGATCTTGGAGCACATTTCTAATTCATTTCCTGCATGAAGGAAAAAATAGAATATAATACGTATAAGTAATAGACTGAAGACAAATGAGAAGATAATAATAATAAATTAGATAAATTAGATACTTAACATTATTATCTACACCATTACCTTAGGCAATCATCATATTTAGATCACTGCATGTATTTAATGAATTCACAAAAGGAACATAGTCACTGGCACAGAGAAGATGGAGGCATTGAGCTTGTGTGTTGTGATGTCTCTAGGGAGACGGGCCGTCCATTGAGAGAAATGAGCAACGCCTGGCTGCCCTCAGTGAACTCAGCAGCTCTATCGCTCCACTGAAGCTACGTCGCCTCAAGCCCACCAAACCTACTAGCGCAGTAGCCCTGTGTCTATGGCAAGATGAAGAGGTAGGATATTATTGTTTGTTAAACCTATAGACACAGACACATTCTCAAATCAAAACAAATCCCCCAAAATGTTTAAATGAGATGCTGCTTTTAAAGTGATCGATCTCTCTCTCTCTCTCTCTCTCTCTCTCTCTCTCTCTCTCTCTCTCTCTCTCTCTCTCTCTCTCTCTCGTAAACCTTTATCCGTGTTAGGACACGGTGAGGCGTGGAGAGAAACTCACTCTTAAGTCCAACTCTGACCATGTCAACTGGGAAGTCCAGACCAGCAGCGGGACGCTTAAGACTCTTCCCGGGGCCTGTTTCATGGTCCCACCGCCTGACGAGGAGGCCCTTGATAAAGTCAGCAGGTAGAGAGACACAGATGCATTACAGTCTATGGATACTGTTCAAGCGTGTGTCATAAGGCCATACTCTGATACTTTGGCTGTGTATTTAGCCTGGAAAAAGAACTGACGGAGATCAGGAAACGAAGATCTGCCCTCATCGCCTCCATGAGGACCCCCAACGCGGAAGTTATTCGCTCACAGACAATTGGTAATGAACCACTCAGCACATTAGATATTATTGGCATTAATAGTGAATTTGTTCAACGGAGTTACACTATCTGTACTGTGATGTAGCTTTACTCCAGTCACGGATGGATCTGCCAGGTGGACTGTTCCAAGCCCTTGTTTAAAGGGTCTAATGTCTTCTCTGCTCCTTCAGCTACTGTTGCTAGTGCCCCTGAAGACCCCAAAGCTGCAGAGCTGGCCCGGCAGCTGGACAAGATCAAAGTAGGTCTCGATAAGAGCGAAAAAGACATCCTGGGCAGATTGAGGACCCCGCTAGACCGTCAGAACCCCACACAAGACCTGGACAACAGGCTGAAAAACCATGAGGTACAGTGTGTATATAATGCTAATGTTACTCTATTATACTCCGAGCACTGTTTTGTAATATGTCTACCTTCTCCCTGAGACCTTGAGTGGTTAAGGTTCACAACCCTTTTTACATTTTAAGTTTTGGTTAACAAATATATACAACACAAATTAAAATAAATTAAAAAAAACTACTACTGTATATATTCAAAATGAACGTTTAGTTCATAGAAGGATTACGTACATGTATTATATGTACAGTATGCAGTAGCAGATTCTGTGATTCTCCCACCAGAAAACAACTCTGGCTGTCAGGACCTTGGAGGCTGACAAGTCTGGTGTCCAGAGGGACATGGAATCCATCCTGGCCAAAAAGCCTTTGGGACCCACTGCATTGACCCTGCCTGGCAAACTCAGTGCAGCCAACATCAAGCTTGATGACCTCAACACCCTTTCTGACCTCTATAACAAAAAGTAAACTACAATCCACAACTATTCAGCTACTCTCTATTTCTCCATATACTGTATATATCCCATCCCGTTCCGCAAAATGTATACAATTAATAGCTGTAGATATATTTTGATGAAGGCAAATAACATGTATGTGATTTTGAGCCATGTTATGTGTTTTCCTAGAGCTTCAGCCTCCATGTTCTTGGAGAAGCAGAAGCAGAAGGTTGATGGCATCGTGTCTGGCTTTGAGGAGGAGCTTGTCAGTGATGTCTCAATCCCCGACTCCCCCACGGCTTTGCAGACACGCCACCAGGAGCTCCAGGTACGAGCAACAGTTTATTCATGGAAGTAAAAAAAAAAACATTACTTTACATACAGTATATAATATGAAATATACAGTACATAGCTAAGTTAAGATAGATATAAGATAGTTGTCACCTATTTCTAAAAACAACAACAAGAAGAATAATCTCTTTTCTGATGCCATACGGCTCTTGTTCCCTTTTTCTGTCAAACAGGCTCTACGTAAGAATGTTGCCTCCCAGCAGGATGAGATTCATAAGGTGGGCAGGGACTTGGAGCTCACTGAGCAAGCATGCGACTCCCTTCAGAAGGGCTTTAGTGAATACTGCCCTGACATCCGCAGCCAGGAGAAGGAGGTGAAGCACTTGAAGAACCGTTACACTAATGTCACCAATCAACTGCAGACGAGGTGAGAGATGTCATTTTATACAATTCTCACATTGTGGATTGTATGTACAACATTTCCTTCTTTTGTTATATGTATTTATTTACTGCTTTTACTGAAATAATATTAAATTGTATTGACATTTTCCCCAAGGTCTGCCCTCATCCAAGAGATAAACATGAAGAATCAGGCGTTCCAGAATGCTGCTCAATCACTGAATGCTTTCCTTCTCAATCTGCCAAATAATAAGATTAACCCTACCGATGGCTTTGATCAGATCACCTCTAAACAGAACTCACAGAAGGTGAGTGAAAGGGATATAATTGTCCTATTTGTTAAAATGGTATGCTAGAGAGCAAGTGGTTATTAATCCTGGTTTATGTCTTATTCAGAGAGTGATGCAGGATATCCAGAGAAAATCAGATGATGTGGCCCTCGTCAAGGACCTGTCCTCGGACTTGCAAAAAGTCCTAAATGTGAGCTCAGATAAGACTTTTGATAAGCATCACACAATTAATATAGATACATTGGCTGACAAACTTGCTGAATAATTCCACGTGCTTTCAGGAATACGAGGCCAATTCCAACAAGTACCGCGTCACTTTGAACGATGACGAAGATGACTCTGAGCCCAGGAGAAGCCACGCCTGGTGTATGTCCGATGCTGTGCACAAAAAGGTACTGTGGCAGACAGCCACCCCGATGAAGAAACCAGAGAGAGATGTTTGTGTTTCTATTAATTATCCTTTATGCCGTCTGTTACAGGAGAGAGATCTTCTTAATCTTTATTCAGAGGTGTCAGCTGAAAATGACCAGCGCCTTAACCAAATGGGAGTAGCAAAGAACATCATGGCCAAGGTGAAATAATGCTAATATTATTTAATAATAGCAGATATGCTTAGGTATCACTTTTTGGATGAGACCATATGAGATCTATTTAGTTATATATGGATTCATAAAATCAAGTGTATCATCCTCAAAAAGCATATAGCTGATTTACACTTTATTACACTTCATTGTTTTTTACATTATGTTTTAATGGAAGATAAAACATTAGTATTTATTTGGCACACCCTAACTAAATGTGTATTCATGACATAGCAGTGCAGGTGACCATGTTGTCTGCATTCCTTAATCCCTGAACAGAATGAAGAGAAGGTTAGCCAGGTGGTGGTCAAACAGCAGCTTCAGCTACAAAGCCAGCAGCAGAACATGGTGGAGACTGATGGGCTAAAGAAAGACCTAAATGATGAGATTGGCCGGCGCTCTTATGCTGAGAATGACCTGGAAACATATAGGAAGAGGTTAATATCTCTGAAGAGTAGGAGAGGTGTGGAAAGGGTGGAGGAGAAGGAGGTGGTGCAGTACTACCGTGACCCAAAACTGGAGGTTGAATTGAATTCTTTGAAGAACAAAATAAAAGATGAAACTATGAAGAGAACAACATCCCAGTCAGAAATAAATATAATGACAGAGAAGATTGTCAAATTGCAAACAGAAATTACCAAAGTCGAACCCAAACTGGTGACCAAGGTATTCACTGAGTACGAGCGAGACCCCCAGCTTGACAAAGAAGCCACCAGGATTAGAGATGAGATGCGTAAAATAAGGCAAGAACTCGAAACTAGAAACACAGAGACAGTCCAAATGAAAACTGAGATTACAGTTTTGGCACAGCAGAAGCCCAATATCAAGGAGACTGTGGTAAAGAAAGAAGTGGTAAGACTTGAAAAGGATCCAGAGATGCTCAAATCTGTCCTCATGCTTCAGACCCTAATTGCAGAGGAAGGGTCGTGCTGCCAGTCTCTCAATGATGAAATCTTTAGTACAAGGAGCCAAATAAACTCATTGGAGAGGGTCATTCCCACGATCCAGCCGAAGATTGTCACAAAGGTGCTGAAAAGAGTAGAGCAAGATCCAGAAATGGTTGAAGAAGCAAAAAAACTCAGCTTATCCTTGGAAGAAGAAAAAGATGAGAACGCTATCTTAAACAAGAACCTAGCCAAACTTACGCAACGTTATAGTGAGATTGAACACATCAAGCCTAAAGTGGAGGTCAAGGAGATCATTAATGAGATTTACAGAGTCGACCCTGAGACCGAGGTGGAGATAATACGGCTAAAGAAAGAGCTGCAGGATTGCAGCCGAACTCGAACAGCCATGGAAAACGAAATGGACACAGTAACGGTGACTCTGACTAGCCTTCGCTCACAGAAACCGAAAGTAGAGTACAAGGAAGTCACTCAGGAAGTGATAAAAGAGGAGAAAAGCCCCGAGGTAATTAGGGAATTGCAGAGGTTGAACAACCAGGTTTCCCGTCTGCAGGTAAACTGTGACACCATCTTTGAGTTGCTTGTTCGCCTACGTAAAGAGAGAGATGACTTGAAGGCTGAAAAATCTACGGTGGAGACAAAGCTAGTAACCAGAGAGCTGATCAAGTATGAGAATGATCCACTGCTGGAGAAAGAAGCTGATAGACTCAGGAGAAACGTGAGAGAGGAAATACAGCAACGGCGCAATATAGAGGAAGCCGTGTTTGACCTTCAAAACAAGTATATAGTACTTGAAAGACAAAAACCAGAGGAAAGGATTGTAGTTCAGGAAGTATTACGTCTTGAGAAGGACCCCAAGCAGATGTTGGAGCATGAAAGGTTGAACAGGAGCCTGGATGAAGAAGTTAATGCCCGTAGGAAGCTGGAATTGGAGGTTCGACACCTCCGAGCTACGGTTGAAGAAAAAGAGAGACTTCTAGCTCAAATAGATGATCGTCAGAAGAAGATTCAAGTAGAGATGGAGCTTAGGCAGATTAGAACTCGTATCCTTGAACTGGAAAATGCCCCAGCACCCATTGAAGAGAAGATTATCATTGAGGAGGTCCTCAAAGTGGAGCGAGACCCCAAACTGGAGAAGCTTACAGATAATTTACGTGGAAACATGGAGGATGAAAGCAATAATATCAGTCGGCTAGAGAGAGAAATCTGCAACCTGAGGATAAAATTGGAAATTCTGCAAAAAGAGAAGTCTGTCGAAAAGATTGTATACAAAGACGTTGTCCGTGTGGAGAAGGACCCTGCCGTGGAAGCTGAGAGGGACCATCTCAGAGAACTAGTGATACAAGAAAAAAATATCAGACGGGATCAGGAAGATAAAATGGAGATCCTAAACACTAAAATAATCCGCCTGCAAACATCTAGGTCATCCACTTCCCAGGATGAGACTGCTCTCACCCTCAGTCGTGATTCCCTCAAGAAAGAGAGGGACAATCTCCTCCGAGAGCTTAGAACATTGGAGTCTGAGAGAGAGAACATCAGCGTAACTTTCCACCAACAGTCTAAGATGATGAGTGAAAGAAACCAGATGAGCAGACAGAAAAGCCTCAAGTTGCAGTCAGACTTACAGCGCTTGCAGAGAGACATCCTGGAAGAAAAAGACAAAATACGCCAAAAGGAAGTCCTCATTGATGAGCTAATGAAGAGCACGACAAAAGAGGAACACTCTGAGACTCACACCATAGAGAAAAACCTCTCCACTAAGATCACCATCCTGGATCCGGAGACCGGTAAAGACATGTCCCCGTACGATGCCTACCTGCAGGGCCTGATTGACCGTAAGCAGTATATTCACCTTGCAGAGTTGGAATGTGACTGGGAGGAGATCAGCTCCATGGGACCTGATGGGGAGTCATCAATTCTACAGGATCGCGGAAGTGGAAAGCAGTATTCTGTCAAGAAAGCTCTGGAGGATGGCCGGTTGACACAGAATGAGCTGATGCGCTACAAACAGGGTAAAATGCCAATCTCAGAATTTGCCCTACTGGTTGCTGGGGAAATCAAAAAGCCAATAAATCTTCCTATGGTTACCCCAAAGTCACCCACCAGAGCAATCCCAAGCTCTTCTCTAAGCTCAATGCCATCTTCACTCAGATCCTCTTTCCCCAACCTCAGTTCTTACAACAGTAGTTCTTATAATAGTAATTCTTATAATACTAACAGCAAAGCTTACAATAGCAACCTCGGTTCATACAGAAGCACGAGTATGACCAGCCTGAGTACCAGCCTATCTGCGGTCGGTGATGAGTTCTATCCCATCTCTGGTGTCTTTGACACCACCACTCAAAGCCGCATGTCTGTTAGAAGTGCCCTGACTCGGAAACTCATCGATGCAGACACAGCTCTGAAGCTCCTGGAGGCGCAGGCTGCCACAGGCGGTATCATTGACCTCAACAAAAAGGACAAACTGTCTGTCCACAAAGCGGCCGAGTACGGCCTTATTGACACGGGTCACCTGCACAAGCTCCTGAATGCCCAGAAAGCCTTTACTGGAGTGGAGGACCCTGTCACCAAGGTGCGTCTCTCTGTGGGGCAGGCAGCCGAGAAGGGATGGATACCTGAGGATTGTGCCAAAAGGTACATGTTAGCACAACATCTGACAGGAGGTCTGGTCAATCCTTCCAAGGCTGGCCGGCTCAGTATTCAAGAGGCTCTAGCCACCAAGATAATTGACAGTGCAACAGCTAAAGACCTACAAGACGAATCTTCCTATTTGAAAGAGCTCGTAGACCCCATTACTAAATCGAAGATTTCATACAAGCAAGCCCTCGGCCGTTGTCGAAAGGACATCACTACTGGTCTCTTACTGATTTCTGCAGCTTCCACTGATGCCACAAACGCTCCGTCATATTCAAACTTTCGTTTCAGCCAGGTTTAGGTGATCTTTAACACTTGCTTGCACGTGTCTTGATATCAATATACTGGCATGTTCATGACAAGGGGGGAAAAAGGATACTTTCTTATGTTTACATACAAGTTTATAAATGTATTTATATAAATGTATGTTTAAGATCGGACAATGCACATTAATTAGCATGAACTCTTGGGTCCATCATCACCTGATTTAGGATCATTTCAGTTCTTGGCAGGTAAAAAAAAAAAATGTATGGAAACCATCAAGAGCACACATGCACACCAAAAGCATATACGCACATGCAATAGTATGACATAATAACTACTCCAGATTATGATGTTTGAATGTTCGGCAACCACTTTTATATATTTGGAAAAAGAGATTACAAATTGATATTCTGTAGTGTTCCAAGTATGTGCTGCTCTATAAAAAAAAGGCTGACTGCATACAGGTATCTAACAATCCCTTCTGGAAGATGATTCTGACTTTGTTCATTGAGCAGAGGTGGGGCCAGAACATGACACATTTTATATATGTGCACATTTTATTGTTTTCCAAGTTTAAGAAATCATATTTAGTGAATGTTTTACAATGATAATATGTATTAGATTTTTTTATCCAGGTGGTTTGAAAATGTGATTATAAAAAATATACTGATTTTAATGTGGTTATACACTCACTGTACATGCGTGTGTCCAGCAACTGTAGTTTATGCATGAGATAATTATAGCATTGATGTACAACTTTGAGGCCTCTGTAATTTGCCAAATTGAAGTTAACTTTTTTATTTTTATTTTGTAATACTTAAATAAACTTAAACGTAATATATAAATGTTGGACTTTATAATACATTTCATTTTGAAATGCACTGTTTAATAAGCACTTATTAAATCACACCATTATTCTATTCCACAATTTTTGTCTATTCACATATATTGATTTAAATAATTATATTTAACATTGAAAATGTAGTATCTATAGTAGATTGCATTTGTGAACTCAATGTGAGAATGTTACAATAATCATCACTGTCCTTGCATATATAACTATAATAATTATAATAATTTACATAATAGTACCAGATAACTATATTTTGTATCCAATACTAAAGATTATGTTAAATTGGGGGTTAGTATATTAGCATTATTTATGTTTCTTGCCTCAATTTTGGTTGAGTGAGATAATTTCTTAATTTGCTATCATGTATACTACTCCTTAACAATTCAGAACAATATAGGATCACAGAAATAGTGATTAATAGACATTGTGTAATGCTGAGGTTAAGACTATAAAACTATATTTCTAAAGGTATGATTAAAAAAATATAGTATATAATGCTAGATGTCACACAGATTACTATAATAAGTATACTGTATATAAAAGATACTGTATTTAACCCTCATTTACCCAGGTTAAAATCCTATTTTTTACAGAAGAGCCTGGCTAAGAAAGTAGCAATATTAGAAGACACTGGGCAGCAATACAGAATCTAAACTCTAAACTGTTATTTCAGGAATGCTTTTATATGTAATTATATAATTTAGGAATATATTTGCATCGACTATTCTTATCTAACATGAATTTATTGTGTACTTAATACTGTAAGTACAGTAATCTTAATATTATGATGTATGATCTATTCAGTTATTGACAAATGTGCTCATTGTAAACCGCTTTGGAGAAAACAGAACATTCAAAAGTATGCTAAACTGTATGTAAAAGTTCAGAATAAAACACATTTCCACATGAAACAGACACAAGATATTGTGGGGAAAAAACTGAGTCAGAATATTTACAGTTTAAATACCATGTTGTAATATTTACATCAAAATATTTACAGGTCTGATAACTGGAATGTTGTATAATACCCAGTTTTGTCCATATTTTATCCACTGCGCACATGTTTAATCAAGGTGATTTCTCCAACTCTTTTGGAAACTACTGACTGACTGATTCACAGCCTGTGTCATTTACTCAAGCCGAACATTGAGACCCACATGGTCTCACTCTTTTCAGACATGAAGTGGATGACATCAGTAAACAGGCAGTCTCACAGATTATGTGATAAATAACATCTGAGTACACCCAGGAAGGAACTCCCTGGTATTTGATTAGTTAGTCTTTTCTGTGTATTTCAGCATGAGGGTGGTATTTTAGCCTATACATACATGTAAGAAATTCCCTTTTCCTGGTCAAGGCTGACTTGAGGATTGTTGTTGGTGAAACGTGCATCATTTCCAGGACATGGTGTTGATATGACAATATGTAGCACTGCTGGATGTCTGCCTGGCAGATTAACTGGTTACTGGAAGGACTTTGTTGGATTAGACCACATGAGCCTGTCTGGAGGCTAAAGTGTCCCCCTTGTATGTATAGAGGGGGTAATGTATGTTATCTGATTGTGGTGTCAAAGGGAATTAAAGCTTGTAGTTTAACATTAAAGCATACATTTGCTTTAATGTTATTCAGAAATATTGACTATAAAGCAACAGAAACGCCCACATAGTGCTGACCTGCTTTACATTTATGTTAATTACACACACGTAATTATCCGCTTCCCATAATGCAGCTGTGATTGAAGAGGAATCAGTGTGGCTGTAATTAAATCAAGCGAATGGTTTGCATCATCAATGTGCAAATGGTGCAAAATACCAAGCAGCAAAATCCTCTGCTCTGTTATTGTGACGTCCTTCCTGATAAACAGCCTAATGTGAGACAATGCCTACAGTCTGATTTAACTATTTTCATGTGGCTAGCAATTGTGGCTCAATTATGCTTTTGTGAATGGTTATTTTGCATAATAACATAGCATACCATAGTGTTTATATTTTCACCCTTGACAATAAACATCTGCACAGTACCTCCCTCTGTCACCCACTATACACCTGACCTGTATTCATCTCCACACCACATACGCTTGCGCTTTAAAAGGACAAACCTTTACTTTCTTTTAGCCTACTACTCATCAGCCAACAGAACTAAGCCCTGTCACATCTCTATACAAAACTAAGGCACAAATGCCTCCCCTAAAATGTATACAGATGGTATTTAAGAGATATTTGTAAATCACGCGGACAGCCAATCACTTATATCTAAAATGTGCATTGACATTGGCCTGAATATATGCAGCAATGCTTGACCTTACTGTTAACATAGTGTCATGTTGTTTACCCATCCATTTAAGTGGTAGTTAGTCAAAAAGAACTATATAATACTGGTTACTTCCCTGGCATGTTGGTGGAAGAGACCTGAAAGGGTTACTTTGTCATGAAATAAGGTTTCATTTGACAGTGGGCCGTTTCCTATTCACAGATAACCGTTTAGCAGTCCTTTTCTTACCACAGCAAAGTCAAGGCATTTGTAGAATTGATATCTAAATAGAGTCAGTGTGGATGTGTATCTGCAATGCATAATTCATGTTTAAGAGATAACAAAATAGCTCAAGCCATAATCAGGTCAAACATTTTATTTAATCTATAAAAAATTTATAAAATCATTTGAAGTTCGTTTTTTGATGAAAACAAGGAAAAACTGACACTGTGCTATAACACACAAATGCACACGCACACACGCATGCACACACACACACACATACACATGCACACGCACACGCACACGCACACACACACACACACACACAAACAAAATCTGGAGACCAAGGCAACTGCTTAAGGACTTAATTTACCAAAAACAAAAAGCTTGTTTAAAGTGTGGTGACTGGATGTGCTGGGAAATGCTAGAA
>JAODOY010000023.1:2930947-2947376 GCA_025399855.1 Forbesichthys papilliferus | reverse complement strand
TGCTTAAGGACTTAATTTACCAAAAACAAAAAGCTTGTTTAAAGTGTGGTGACTGGATGTGCTGGGAAATGCTAGAAGGATCTTAATTTAAATCCTACGACGTTTACAATTGCTAATGCCCTAATAGAGCTAAAGGAACAACTGTTGAGCTGCTAAAGCTTGCTGATTAATGACGTCAGAACATAGCTACAGTACGCAGGAGCACAGCAAGGTGGTAAGTAGGCTAGTTGAAAAGCAAGCAGACCCTGTCTCCAATTACAACGGTGCACTACATAATAACATAAAGACGAATATAGGCCTAAATACAGTTTACATTACAATAATACACATTCTTAGCGTCATGTTAAACCTCGCAGTATACAAGAATGTCACAGATACATATCAGTAGCGAGCGCTGGGTAGGTTAGGCTGTTGTTGTTGTACATACACTTTATTATCAAAAGAAATAATGACTGCAAATGACACGACTGGCCAATTCCCACGATGATGCGAAGCTGTGTATGGGCTATACTGGCAGAACGGTGGACCATCTACTTAGCATGCTACGACATGACCTCACACATCAACACCATCGTCATCCTTGGGTATCTCTACCGTCAGGGGAAGCTGGGGGAAACGTATAGCCTCACTGTTGCGCCTCATATAGGCGTGGCCACTGATGGGGTACCACATCTCTGTGAAGCTCAAGCTGGCGACGGTGACGGCACAGTGGCCCAGCACCTTGAAGCCTGACTTGCGGTAGAAGGGAACCAAGATGTCCTCACACATCAGCACGGCTCGGCGCACGTTGGGCAGGCAGCGCAGGTACTGCAGGTAGCGCCACATCAGAATAGGGCCCTTGCCCTGCTGCCTGAAGGTGCGGTGGACCGCCAACACGTGGATGTGCACTGTGGAGCCACGGGGCTTGTGGAGGGTCAGTGCATCCTGTGGTAAAGAAGGGAGATCGTTGCACATGCTCTAAACAGGTGTTTGGCTATACTACTGCATTCTAACAGTGAATGGGTTCAACTGAATGAGTACATCCTAATGGTTCAGTGACATTGTCAAATATTAGTTATTTGTATTGTTAGGAATTAAATGACTAACAGCAAAGCCCCAAGCATGTTTCTTACTGTGGCAAGCCTTTCCTGGTCCCACAGGGAGCCAATGATGAACGCCACAAGACGTCCTTCTTCGAACCAGCCCATTGACAGCTCTGGACACAACGTGAGGAAATGACGCACTTCGTCCAGGTGGAGAGGACATTCTCCTGATACCGAGATGAACGCTGTTACAGGGGCAGAAAGAGAAGGTTAGATTACTATTGCAATGATGGTTGGCACTACTATTACTCATGTTGGATCAGGCAAACCACTTTTTTTTTTGGCAGTTATAGATTTTTTCTATTTTTATTATTAAAATATAGTTTTGAATATTGAAAACTTGAACTAAAAGTAGAGCATATCACATTTTTGCCAATTTCGTGAGTCTATAGAAATGTCTATTATAATTAATTAAGTTAGAGCTATTATCACACGATGAACGTCAGATGATTTTATCTGCAAGAATGTTGGATAAAAAAACTTTACGTGTGGGCTAGTCCACCGTGTCTAAAGACACTGGGAGCCTATAACTTACCCTCCCTCTCGATTTCAAACACGCTTATGGCATCTTGCGTGTTGAGCGGTCTGACCTCGCTGGCCGGTAGCGTGTGTCTCCTTGCAGGCGAAACAGACGGTGACGATTGCATTGGTTTGACGAAAGGCTGGACGATGACAACTGGCATTCTACAAGTCTTTTATGCTCAAAACTCCCCCTCTCTCTCTATGCGTGTTTATACGCGTCCTCCTCAACTTCTACGGATCATGCGCGCAACGCGCAGCTCACCTCAGAAGATCTCACCTCAGCTCAGAGGAAGTCTGCCAGGAGACACAACCTGCTTTTTGCATTTATAAGGCCTCAGTTTTTAAAAAAGTGATTCATAGAAAATTTACATATGAATGCGTTACGTCAGCTGGAGAATAAATTACAAAACTGAGTGCCGTTAAGTGGAGTGTGATTAACCGGACCATACAATTACCTGCGTCTGTTTTACCCATTTGTAGTCTGCATTGTTATTTTATTGGAAAAATAGACCGAACATTGGCAGTTATAAACACGTTCGGATTCCACTTTTCATTTTACTATTGTTAATCAGGCTACTTTCGATATATTCGCTACATGACACAGGCATAGGCCTACAGAATATTCAGATTCGTCTGTGGACGTCCTTTTTGTTGTAGTTGGTGTTCATTGTACTGTTAATCGTGCTTAGTCCTGCCTCTTTTATTAGTCGAAACACGTGTTGGTTCATTATAGAGTGATTATTAGGCTACTATGAGTCACACGATGAAGGATATTAGAAGTTGATCACACAATAGGCGCCTAACTCGGCCACTTAAGGTCACGGTATGTCCTCAAAGTCTGTCAGTAACGAAAATGGCTCAGATAATTAATTTAAAATACCTAACAGATAGGCCAATAAACTACATTATGTTTTTATTTAGTCTGAAGAACATCTGACTGACAAACAGGCCTGCAGGCCTATTGACACGGCCTGTTTTATGTGTGTTGGATCAAGAAGTTGTAGGACAAGTCGACTAACTTGAAAATGGAGAAACTATGCAGTTGTTGATTGGTGTTTGCCATGAAATGCTTGATTAAACTGCTTGATTTAACCTAATCTACATTTCTATTTGTTTATCAACATTTCAGGTGGATATTGAAATACATAATACCCATAAATTGACATTATCAGAGTTGGATGATCTGACTGAATAAATAAACAAAGAAATAAACCACACAAAATTAACTAAGAAGCTTAATGTTTTACTTATTTATTTATTCAGGCAGTTGAGATTATAGCATCGTTTTATATCGACATAGGCCTATATGCATACCCGTTTTTTTCTAATAAATATATCTTTAAAAATATAAAAAAAGCTTCCATAAACAGGAATAAATCATTCATAAAACAGCACAACAGTTAGCCTATTAACACAATATAGACAGCCAGTGGAATAGGCCTACAGTAGCCTATATAAAGATAACAGCATGTGTACTATAATTTAAAAGTATAATCCCTGTACGATACAATTTCTCTCTACTATAATAATATGCCTGTGACATAGGGCTACAGTCCAATGTCACAGACCAATCTTTTGTAACAAATTTAAAAAAGTTAGCAGTGAATCCTTGACTGTACAGTGAAAAAAACGGCATCGAACCTAATTCGATATTTTAAAACAAATGTTTCATAGCAAACGTCAGTGTTTACGCCATGGTTGTTCAAACCTACATGATAAGGACACCATACTGGCCAAGAAAAAAACAATTGACACCCCTTGAATAATGACTTGCAAAATAGAAAGTCCACCAGAGGGCGCCATCTCTTCATATATTTGCATCCCACGGGCAGGCAGCAGTATGTGCCTGGCAAACCCCCTTTGCATAGCTTAATTGAAACCTTCCTCCCAGATGGAGGTACTTCGTTATGTAGCAGAAAAGAACACTGCACGGGCATTTGCACGGAAAGTAACAATTCATTCAAAAGCACCTGGAGAACAAGCATGTTTGTATGATGACAGAGGTTTCCAGGTTGTAATATTGCATGTGTTAATTTATAGACATCTTACTAAATAAAATTAACTTACAGAGGGACAAGCAAAAATACAGAATCCTAATGTTAGGGCTCATCAGCAGCTTCAAGTATTTATTTATTCATATGACCTTCCTGCTTTATTCATTGTATGTTTTTACATATTAATGACGATCAAAAATATACTGTATCTGACAGGAAGTACTTTCCAACCCAGCAGGTTAAGATTGTGCACTACCAACCCTTTAACTGGTTGTTTTTGACCCAGTTGAACATAAATCATAAATCATATAACTCAATAAGCATTCCTTTGATGTATATTTGTCCGCTAACAAACCACTTTTCACTTAAAAGGGTATGTTCCTAGGTGTTATGCAGACACACTAGCATTCATTTTGATCTCAACCATCCAGTTTTATACAGTAGGCTTTGTGAAATGTGTCTATGTTTAGATAGGTATTAGTTGGCCTGGGTTCATCTCTCATCCCCTTGACCTCTCCACCCAAGCTTCAACACCTGGATAATTGCTGTTCGATTCAACTCCACCTTAATTTAACAGGTGATAGATTACTGTAGTCTGTGCGGAACTGGCGAGAGAGGACGTGTGTGTGTGTGTGTGTGTGTGTGTGTGTGTGTGTGTGTGTGAGAGAGAGAGAGTGAGGAAATTGAACGGGGCTGATTATAATGCTAACATCTGCACTCTTCTCTGCTGCAGCGTGCTAATGCTACTCAGGCCAAGCGTTGTAATTGATGTTAATCTAGCACAGGCGAGTGATGCAAGCGCCATGCTACCATTCACAGGGTCAGCACTCGCAAAGGGTTCTTTAAAGAAAGAGCAACCTCTCTCAATGAGCCTTTTCTTTGCAGTGTATAGTTTAACAGTAAGGACACAATAGGTAATGAAACCTTGGAAGGGTTGAGAGCACAATCTCAAGACAGTGGAGAGAGATCATATACACAAACAGTACACCATAACCCCCCCCCACACCCGACCCCATACCCCGCTAAGTGCTGTGTAAATGCCAGGGAATATGTTATTGAATATGTGCATGTGCACTTGCGAAGAAGGGGGAGCTAGCCTGCATGTTTATGTGTGCGTGTGTAAAGAGGTGGTGGTCCTTAGACGATAGCCGGAGACGTGGTGTGGTGAGAGAGTAGACAAGGTGAGGAAATTACTCAGACGCTCTTATACCCCCTCTCAAAAAAGAAAAGTATATGCCCACCACACTGAACACACATGTGGAGGACGTTTTTACACACACACAAAGAAGGCATGGTTTGAGCCTTCTGGCTGCCAATGTGTCACTTTGAGTGTGTCACAAACTGCATCTGAATTATTGAAGGGTTTTCAATACTGTACAAGCCAAGAAGGGCTGCTTCAGAACTGGAGCGTTGCATGGGCGTGGTACGGTAAGTCAACGCAAGGCCCTTAGAGGCCAGAGGGCCTCAACAACAGTATGCTGTTTCTCAGGTAGGTGAAGCTGTCAGACCGGTGAGGTCTCCCTGGCAACACTTTGGAGGCTGCGGGCCTCTGCTCTGGGCTGCCAGAGGAACAGGGAAATGTGCTTCTGTTCACGCAAGGCGCACTTATTGGGTTTGACAGAGGCGCGCCCAACTGACTCAAACATGCACACACACACACACACACACACACACACACACACACACACACACACGTGCGCACACACACGCACAAGGACATCAACTAGATAAAGGCACCCGTGCACACGCACACACACACACTTACACAGAGGTTCTCAAACATGTGGCAACATGTATCAAGAATGACAAACATGTAGATTGTCATGGCATATGTTGAGAACCTCTAGGCTGGAATGCACATTCACGAGCGCATGTACACACACACACACACAGCCAGGACAGACAGCAGGAAGAACACATCCCCGCCCATGGCTCTCTGACCCTGAATCAGCTGTTGGAAGGGGAGGGGTCTATCAAAAATAAGACCAATCAGCTCCGTAGAAAAATAGAAAGGAGCAATTCACA
This sequence comes from Forbesichthys papilliferus, assembly GCA_025399855.1. Lineage (NCBI taxonomy): Eukaryota > Metazoa > Chordata > Actinopteri > Percopsiformes > Amblyopsidae > Forbesichthys > Forbesichthys papilliferus. Next base: position 2,941,753 of record JAODOY010000023.1, on the reverse strand, counting down.
AAGGCTGATGTCATTGGCACTTAACAAACCGCATTGTCGTTAAAGGAACTGACAGAGTAAAAAAAAACTAAACAAACAATAACGTTCACCCACAGATGAGCCTGGCCAGGCCCGGGTGGACCTGAGCCTGGATGGGGCCGTACTCCACCACCTCCCCGTCCACGGTGATCACACCCTGGGGAGAGAGGGGCTCCAGCCTGAAGGCCCTGACCCTGTGGTAGACCAGGTGGGGGCATCCACAGGCCAGGTGGGCCCCTCTCTCCATGGCCAGGAAGAGGCGGAGCAATGCGGGCCGAGAGATGCCCGCCGTCACGTAGAACAGGTGGATCAGGCCGTCGTCGGGCGTGCCCTCCGGCACCGCCCACAGGTCCTGGGCCAGGTGGGACTGGTACATGGCCAGCACCAGGACAAAGTCCTGCTCACCCACCACCCTCCACTCTGTGGGCACAGGCTGGCCCAGGGGTGGCAGCATGGAGTCCAGGGGCGGTCTGGAGGTCTGGGTGTCTGCCTGGCTGTATGTCTGGCTGTTGTTTTGTCTGTCTGTCTGGCTGTTGTTTTGTCTGTCTGTCTGGCTGTCGGTTTGTCTGTCAGTCTGGCTGTCGGGGGTGAAGGCATTGCCACAGGAGCCGGGGAGGGTGCTGCGGTTGGCGTTCAGGCGAGAGAGGGAAACGGGCGAGGAGCCGGGCGCTGGCCGACAGCGGAGGGAGCTGCAGAGGGAGGGGCTCTGGGGCGGGGGGTTCTCCGGGCTGGAGTCCTCCCTGGCGGGCAGGTAGGCCAGCCGGCCCTGGTACACTCGCAGCGTGGCCAGGCGTACCAGGCTGCCCACCAGGAAGCGGATGGAGCCCACCGGGCGGTAGCGCTCGCTCTCGATGTCCACGTCAGCCACGTAGCCCCAGGCCAGGGACAGGAAGGAGAAGAGCCTCTGGTTGGAGGCCAGCTGCACAGACACCAGGTCCAGAGAGCATACCAGGCCTTTACACAGCAGGAAGCCACAGCTCAGCAGCAGCTCCTCGCTCCAGGCTGGAGGAGCCCTGACGGACAGCACAGGAAGGGATTCCAGGTCATGTTTGTTTATTTATCAAATATACTGGAATAATAACAAGATGCACTTCAATGGAAGCAACAATCAAACGCTTGTGGTCTCTAAAGTTGGCGTGTCACTGACGGCATTTTGCTGTAGAGGCTGACATATGCAACGCCCAGACAGCTACATCTACCATGCGTGGCCTCATTTAGCCTGAAACAAAGTCAATCTACCCTAAATAGTTTGCTGCTGAAATACCATTGTGGTGCTGTGGCGCTGTAGGTACCGGTACTTCAAAGGTAATTCAAAATACCCATTAACGCTCCCAAAGAAGAATAACGGGCAATAATATGGCGAAATCTGTGGCGCTCCCCATTGACTTGCATGGGATGCTGTGTCGGCATTATGGTCTGCACAAAGGGTGATGTGCCCCCTCTCTCTTCTTCCAGAAATCTAACGTGAAAGTGGCGTCCATTGAACCCTCTCGGGTTTGATACTATTTCATCCAAAGAAATGGGTTCAAAGCTTTGCTTCTTACTTTGTTTCTTGCTGTACACATATACGATTAAAGTCGTAACACAGTCTGTGCTAGTATTCCCTTTTCCCAATAATATATTTGTTATTAAAGGTGGTCTCAGCGATTGAAGCGAATACTCATCAAATGCAGCGAATATCCGCTCACGACCCGCTAGCTGCCCATTCTGTGTGGTCTGGAAAGCCCTAGCTCTGTAAATAGGAACACAAACAAAGTGGTGCAGACTGCACACAACAACACTACCCCAGACATGGCAACGTGTGTCCAATGTTTGGGGCGGAGCTTCTGAGGGAGGACCTTTTGACATTGAAGGGAGAGGTGCTTATATTTTTATATAAAAGTTCAAAGAGCAACCATCTTTTCCTGCATCGCTGACTCCACCTAGACTGCTGCTCTGTCAGCAAACCACCAGCAGAGGGAGCACAACAGGAGAAGCAGTTGGTTATACAGCTGCACTGGACAATAATCACTCAAATAACGTGCTGTGCTTCTAATCCCCATTACATCACTCCTTTGAGAGTTATCTGCTGTCTGAAATGACCTCCTTTTACACGCTAGACAGTCACCCCCCCGCCACACACACACACACACACACACACACACACACACACACACACCTCTGCACCCGCCTGCTGTGTGCCCAGTCAGCCGTTGGCATAATTATAACCACCCACAGGAGATGAATCACCATTTTAGGCTAAGCAAGGCTTTTCTATGCTTTTCCATTACAGTGATGTCCATGCATTTAAATAGCTCATTATGGGAGACACTCACTGTGTGTAGTGGTGGACAGATGCTGCCATTGCGTTGCCCGAGCCACCAGGTAAGATGCCCAGTGGGGTTTGGATGGCCTGCTCCCAGTCCTCTCGCTCCATTAGGCCATTTATCACCTGGAGCCACAGTAACCAATATAAAACAGGCCTTCATGAGACAGTAATGAGTACAGTGACACAGCGCTGTGTCTGCAAACAGGTCAAACCAGTCTGGGTATATTACCGTGGCATTACGTGTGGTTAGTGTACCCTGTATTGGTGAGTGAATATTTACAAATGACAACTAAAGTTAACCAAAAAAAACAAATCCACATGTGTGGATACAGTATGGACAGTCATGTCATAAAGGCATATAGGTATCAAGGCCAAAGGTCAAAGGTCAAAGACCACCTTCAAATACTCTGTACTTAGAACAAGGAGGACCATTTCAGAACACAGTTTCATTGCTTTCAGTGGAAACTGAACCCACCGAAGCGCTGATTGGGCGAAGATTTTCTTTTGTATACGATATGCAAATCCAAGCAAATCGTCGTATGTACATATCTGAGAAATAATGTTTAAGCATGGGTGAAATAGCATACCAAAACTATGAAATTAAGGCGGTCAGACAGAATGTCTTGGTATCGTTGCCCGCGTGACATCCATATTTCTAGTGAGGTTAAGCCTAGTTTGCAACTCGATATCCCCGTATAATAGTAACATGCACTGCAGTGATGATACCATTTCCATCTCTGATTAGCTTCCTGTCATGGCTCACCACTAGCCTTTTGCTCACTATCAAATGGTGCTTTTGGAGGGGTTACATGACTATTATTATAATATTTATGAAATGATATTCTTATTAAAATTGTTTGACTTGTTAATATTCAATATTGACTAGCTTTTGAAAATTTGGAGAGGACTCAAGAAAAGGCTTCACGAGCTGTGAGCCATCTCTCTCTGGCGGTTGTTGTTGAGTGACATGGTCATGAGGTAAAACACTGGAATTATTGGCCAGCAGGAGGCAGAGCACCTCAAACAGCAGTCCATCTCCAGACATGATGACCAGGGCATCCCATTGGGTCAGGTCGGCCGTCCTCACCAGGTCACGGGCATGGTTCTGATGTTCTAGAGGAGAGGGGGGCCCGTTAGAACGCTCCACAATAGGATGTGCTGTATGCAGACATTGCAGGATGTCCATGTACAACAATAACCGTATAGCCTTCAACAAACATGTGCCGTTAATTTACTTTTCCCAAGCCCCGCCCCTTTCACGTGTCCTACCTAGTTACTGTAACTGTTACAAAACCGCATAGAAAGCTATTACAGCAAAAGGGCTCTGGAAAGGTCAATTCACTTAGGCAAACTTCATATTGATAGTGTGTGTGAAAGGCTGTGGGAGGTACTGTGTGTTATGTAGAATGAAATAGAATTGGACATTTAGTTAGAGTGCCACCTTGTGTGGAGGAGCTACTCTATTACAGCTGGGAATGCAGACAATGACGTAGAACAGGAACGTGAACCAATAACCCACACAAGAGTGACAACTCTACACATGGAATGAAAAATGAAGTGCGCAGCAATAGAGGAGAGCCCCCCCCCCCATCATGGCCAGCCTCCAGGGGAGGATCAGGCAGAGATTAGGGAGAAGAAGAGATTCAATTTCCCCTGATCAGGCCAGATCACATTAGCACGTTTAGTCGCCACTCAACTGCTCCACGCAGCTCACACATGTCTGTCTGTGTGTGTGTGTGTGTGTGTGTGTGTGAATGCCATGTGTATTCACGTGTGTGTACATGTCTGTGTGTGTGTGTGTCTGTGTGAATGTCATGTGTATTAACATGTGCGTATGTATGTCTGTCTGTGTGTACATGTGATGCATATGTTCATGTTTGTGTGTGTGGGTGTGTGTGCGTGCGCTTGGTTAATGCCTGTTGGAGTCTGAGAGCGTTCAGTTTTGCCTTATTGGCAATGTCCTTGGGCTGTTTGCTCCTGGTCCCTCTGACACTCACCCCTACGGGTGTGTGTGTGTGTGTGTGTGTGTGTGTGTGTGCGCGTGCGCGCGTGCGTGTGTGTTGAAGCGTGCACATACAGTATATATACACAACAACAACAACCAGAGCAAAACAAAAAGCTTTGATGACTTGTCATCGCAACAAAGGAACAAAACAAAACATACAAGTACTACTACTTGTCACAGGTAAGGCGGTACCTGTCCCGTAGCTCCCTGGGGTGTAGCAGAGACACTATATAGAGGACACATGCCACCTAGACAATTATGAATGGAGTTCTATGGGAGAAATCTGAAACGACAAATATGGCGGTTGCCAGGAAAATATCCAAATAATAACACGTTCAAACGGGGTCGTGCTTACCATGCTCACTAGTCCATAGGAACACCCCTATCTTGTGGTATTCACGACGTCGTTAAGTGAAACTTTTCTGAAAGCTTCCAATTCACGAGTTCCCATGTCGTAATCACGAATTCACTAGTTCCATTTGAACGCAGCAATAATCCCAAATGCAGTTTGTTATAATGTTATAATTATAACGGCCAAGCAACCTATTTAACCAATTGTGTGGTTGCACTGACGTAAGCCACCTGCCTACACAGTCTTCCTAAATAACGGCACAGGCCGTTTCAAAGATGGCTGCGAGTGGCGACACTTTGGGGGTGTGTGGTATGTGTGGGGAGGCTGACAGCACACTGGAGCAGCCTTGTGTTGACAGGCTGAGAGGGGAGAGGTCCTGCTCTACTGTCTGTCCTGAGTCTGCACTTTGAGCATGCCGAGGCTGAGACTACACTATACTGTACCGCTATTTCCTCATTCAGTAAGCGGCCACTGCCTTAATGCACCTTCCACATAAGACGAAAGAGCATTATTTAATCATGTGTCTCTTATTCACAGTCGGTGGACGTTTGCCTTAAAAACACAATACCCCCTTAAGGAAAAGCCATTAAGAGGATGGACGGAACAAAGGGAGAAATGGCTGAAAAAGGTGGAATCTCACTGCCATTATGTATGCCAGGTATATAATAGGTCCATAATGGGTGATTCATTATTGACACACTACAGGACTTTATAACAATAGTTACAATAGACGGACAGCGCCGTTGTAGAAGCCAAATCAGTCTCAAGCGCTAGTGCTAATCGGTGTGTGCTGCGCGCACATAAAGCTGTCCCTCAGTACATTGATATCGCCCTTCGGCCCATTAAATGCTGGCATACGCTGGCATTCATCACACATCACAGGGCACTTTGTGAATGGTAAACAGAGCAGTGATGTGGCACTGCACTTAGGGCTCTGCAATTAATTACATTTTATTAACTAAAACTAAATAGTTATCAATTAATTATAACTATTATTTTGCACATTGCGACTGTTTAGGTGCAGTAGATGCAACATCTTTGAGTAATCGTATTAAATAATCGTGATTTCAATATTGACCAAAACAATCATGATTATTAACTTTTACATAACCGAGCAACCCTGTGATAAATACACTCATCTTCTTCAGTCTGGCTACATAGAAGCCAACAGGCGTGGCACTCTCTAACCCACAGTTAACCTTCTTTATTCTATTTTGTCATCTTCCAGCCCTGGAGCCAATGCTTCCAGGGGGGCTTTTTTTAATCACAGCACAGCTGATAACCTCTCTTTAAGACCCAGGGGATCGTGAGAGGCTTCATGCGTCAGTAAACCCTGCTAAGCAAATATACAAGCATTAACACAGTGTCGAAACAATTCTTGCTTCCCTCTTCACTCCATTCATTTGGTTGTTTGAGAACATCACGAGATTGCCAAGCAACTCTGTGTGTGTGTGTGTGTGTGTGTGTGTGTGTGTGTGTTGGCGACACGGTTGTTTCTGTCAAACATGAAAGATGGGAGCGTGCGTTTAAACAGGGAGAGGGCAGGCGTTGCCTGACTATACTGTGATTGATTGCTCATGGTTTAACACCTCTACTGAGCAAGATACAAGTATGCCGGTTGTCACGGCAAGCCACCAGTATCCCACTGGAGCATGTTTACCAGCTGGAGTGACTGGCGATGAGACATTTTACTGTTGTGTGTACGTGTTGCTGTCTAGTTGTGTATACCTGTATGTTATTCAAGCATGTAACTGTTGCCATTCCTGTTTGTACAATAATAATAAGGGCCACAGGCCTGTTAAAACAAGGCAGGGCCGTCACAGTATCTGTGTTAGGTAGCATGAATGTGTTATTGTGTCACTAACCTGTGATGACCAGTGTGTAAGGAACACTGGCCTCTCTGAGCATGCCCTGTACATGGCCAATGAAGAGCTGGAGGGCTTGGCCCCGCCCACTGTGAGGGTTCAACAGGATCATGAGCCTGCATGGGCGACACAAGGCCTGATACACCACACCTGGGGACAGAGACGCAAGCAGTCAGGCATGGACATTGAAGCCTAGTTTATACTTGCCAGAGTCGCGACGGCGTGTGTGGCGTGAGGCCCGGAGAGTTGGCCCCGCCCCTAACCACCGATTTTTTTTTTAAACCGCTGCTATGGCGTGTTGGGTCTTCTTCATAATATATTGCAAATGGCAGAAGGGCTGGAATAGACTGGTACTGATGGGAATAGAGCAACGATTGCAAACCACAGTTCAGTTAAAACATAAAATAGCCTATTTCTGTTGCTGTGTGAAGGTCGGAAACCTCCTGTTCAAATAACACGTCACTTCACATCTGAACTATGTGCACTTCCTTTAGAGGCTGGTAGATTTTAGGAATATGCATTTTTAGCATAATCGTGAAAGCAGAATTAAAACAATAAATATAGATGGCTGGAAAACAGCTAACAGGTGTTACGCTTAATTCTGTGTCCTGACAAATTCAGTGACCCTTTCGAAAGTGCGCATGCGCCACCTAAAATCATGTACAATCTATTAGTGTGTGTGAGTGTGTGATTTCTCGTGCACTGTTTGTGTCTCGCTCCCGAATTGTTTTAATTCGGGAAAAGGTTACTAAAAGGTTAGCTATATCGATGGTGGTTTGCTCCGCAAAAAGCTTGTGATTTTAGCGATTTCTGAATAAAAACTGAATAGTAATCTACTTTATCTACACTAGCCTCATCTTTTTAAGGTTAATTGATGTCTAGATATTTCTAAATATTATTTATAGATCTATCGAACTATTTCATGCATTTTCTGCATTATTAACATACTTCGTTTCGAAAGGGTTTCTGAATCCGGCAGGACACAGAATTAGGCGTAACAGCGGCGTTCTAAAATTGACATGTCGTGTTTCTGGCTTACGTGCACTTCTATATAGCGTAGACTAGAGGTTTATTAAAATAATTGAATCATTGTCCTACTATAATATCCCGTCTGATTCAACTTTAAAGAGAAATGGTTGTTATTTAGTAGACTCACTTTTTATTTCCAAACTGGTGAACAGCAAGAACGATTTATGATTATAATTTAGATTTATAATCTAATTCATAAAGGATACACTACAAACTATGGCAGGCGAACCGACAGAATATAGGTCTTATTTGTGCTGGCTCTTCCTCCGTGAAAGCAACACCAAACATCCAGTGTTCCTTGAGAAGTAACATAATTGTAGACTACACATTCTCAAAACAATAGAAAATATAGGGGGTTCACACAACTTCCTAAACATGTTTGTATACAGTGCCACCTTTCATTTTGGGGAATATCGCTACGACACAAATACCAGGTCGCATGGAGTATGTATTGCCCGAAGCGGGACATCAGTCATTTACTATGGGTGCTATCCCCGCAAATATAAATAAAATGTAAGATGTGTGGCTGAAGAAGCTAATGACATAATAGAGCTCGAAGAGGAAACATTAGTAACCAAAAATAATGCCTCCTCTGCAGCTTGGAATTACTGTTGTTGTACCAGTCCAATATGACTATCAGTTGAAAATGTGTTGTTTTGATCTGTTATGAATATATTTTGATGCATTTTCCCATAACCATTGTGTTTCTACTTATGTTTAAAATTATCTAAATTAATATCGATAATGCAATTTTCATGATCAATATCACATTTTGTCAATATCGGGCACCCTTACTTGTAGCATCCAAAGCCACTGTTTCTGCCTGTGATGGAAAGCAGCAAATATGAAAATATCTCAGAAAAAGGAAAAGGTATGAAGCTTTCAGGAAGAGTCAGCTCAAGTGGTTGAAAGCCCAGAGGCAAATGCAAACGTTGTTCCCTTCTACTCATCCACACTGGGTAACTATTGTTGTTTATTTTAATTTGAAAACAATGTGGTTTCCAGACACAATGGACTCTCTCTAAAATTCCAGAATATCACAGTCATGAGAGTGTTTGTCAATAAAAGAGCTTATGGGTCTAGCTATGCACTTGACAGTGGTAAACTGAGCTCCATAAAATGCCCTAGATGAACTGTTCTGCACAACATGCCCTCAATAAATACCATTTAAGCCCGTGCAGAGGTCAAAGTCAAAGCTGAAATCCTACTGCCTCAGAGAGAGAGAGAGAGAGAGAGAGAGAGAGAGAGAGAGAGAGAGAGAGAGAGAGAATCTTGTGTAATTTATAGGACACTGGAAAGAGGGCTCAAAAAGAAAGGCAAATATTTCCATAGCAATTGCACATTTATACTGTAGATTGGCTACAAATCAAACAGACTGTTTATGGTTCATTGGTCTAAAGGAATGTTTTTCCTAACAGGGGGAAGTTGTCTGTCTGCTGTAAAGTCCGGAAAGGGTCCCTCAATAATTTTTATATTTAATTATTTTGGCACATTGGCAGATAACTGAAGTACAGCCTCAGTCAGATATGTGATGGCCTACTGGGCTTGTTTGACTGGGCTTAAAAAAGAAAAGGCACATATACTGTTAGCCATATATGCCACATTCATGACAGAAAGACCTTTCTAAATGTGAAACATTTATTGTGGAAAAGTTTAAATGAGAGGTTTCATACTGAAAAATAGGCTAATGATATTTATAATGTTTTGTGAATTGAATGTCATTCAGTTGACTTTGAAACTACATTGTAAAAATTGCACGATAGAACAGAAGGTGAAAGCTATATCTGGAATACAAGGTTGAAATGTCCTAATCTTACCAGTGACTCACATTGGAATGGCATGTCTGCTAACAAGCTGGATTCCAAGATATCACTGTGGATATGCTGGGAGAAGGGAAAGGCTGATTTATAAACACAACACAGCCAACAGGGGCTTCAGACATCTGGGGTGCTGACAGGCCATCACAGCCCTGGGCCAGCAAGGTGATGTGGTGAGCGGCCTGTATATACGGTGTGGTAGGAGTTGGGGAGCAGGTGAGCCCGCTGCCCATCTCTTTCCTCAGCCTGGCTCTGCTTAAGTGGCCTGAGCAGAGCCACAGGGAGGAGGAACCAGAGCTTCACAAACAGAATGCACTGCCCCATGTGGTGGAAGCAAGAAAAACACTGGCGTGTTCATGTGAGAACAGACGGGCACACATGATCTATAAATGAATAGTGCTTCATTTCATGTGGGAATAGGAGGAATATCTGTATTCTCCCCATCTGAAGGATATCCGGGGTAAGAAATAGAAGGCATGTGAGGTGAAATTTAATGGAAACCCCCCATTCCCTTGTGGCACAATAAAGATTTAAGTAACTGAAATATAATATACCACCTTACTGTAAGCTAAACACAGGACTGTTTCTGACCGTAAAATCCGCAATTACCAAATGCCAAAAGGTAAGATTGTAGGTTAGAATGAGATTCAAAATCCAACACTATTGCTAGTCAAGTGCGTGCAATCCTGTGGTGCCTCTCAGCTTGGGAAATAGCAGCATACCATTAACTGCTGCAAGATTGCATTATAGCGTATAGACATCATTATCCACAGCTCATTCGTTTTAACAATGTTGCCACGTGAATGAAAACTGTACTAGAACACAGGAAGAGAATGCACTCAAATACTACAGTTAAATACTGTTTCCCATTTAAAATGTATATTTTGTTATGACCTCGTCTTCAACCAGTTGCAAGGAGTTGCATGTCAATTTCTTTAGTTCTTCTTACTGCTAACATCTTTGTCAGTGTCAACTCTCTTGCAAAACACAACACAACAATTTGAATCCAAAAAATCCATCTGCAGAGCCAGACAAGATTACACAATTAACTATGTGGGATTATTAAAACACACTGACTTTTATAAACGCTCTGCAGATAACTGAAGACAAACACATTTTTTTCAATTGGCATGGAATTATTCATCATATATTCTGTTACATACTGTATAAATGAATGAAGTTGAATGAAAACCTTCCTAAGTGGATTGTTTGGATGAGACAAGTTCATATCCATGCCCAAAGGGGGACATAAATATGTCTGTCCAGTTCCCTCTTAGGTTACCATATGCCTGCCTGGCATACAGGGGAGAAATTCTATCTGCGGCTGGCTCCAGACTAGAGGATGGTTTCAAACAAAGAGTCCTCTCTCTCTCTCTCTCTCTCTCTCTCTCTCTCTCTCTCTCTCTCTCTCT
>JAODOY010000023.1:2873251-2926015 GCA_025399855.1 Forbesichthys papilliferus | reverse complement strand
AAACAGTAAGTAAAACAGTAAAAACAGACAATGCAATCACAAATATCAAGGTCTGTTGTGAAAGGCCAATGAGAATATGTGGGTTTTTAGAAGAGATTTAAAAACAACCAGAGAAGGGGCCTGTCTATTTGGCAGAGACTACAACCTACAACCACGCGTTTGGGTGGATCACGTACGTGGATGCGTTATTTGTTTTTCAGTATGATTCAGTAATTGAGTATGATTTAGATTGATTAGGGCACCATACAAATAAAATACAATAATATAATGTACGGTTGAGCTCATGGCAAACCATGACATGTATCCTAATATACATTTTATTTATAACATCATTTTGTGATTTCTTTAAAATGCAAAAAAAAAAAAGTTGCTAGTCCTATTGATGCCATTTTTGTTCACCAGTATGTTCTAAATTTGGTGAATAGAACACGCGTTGCCATAAGACGGGATAAAGAGAAAGAGACAATGCTAGAGCAATGAGTTGAATATGCTTTTAAATTATGCAATTTTTCATTTAGCCTCCCGATGAGATAATATATCTGCCAGGAACTGCATGTAGAATATCATTTACACAATTACATTTGACTTATTTTAGGCTTAAGGTTAAGGTTAAAGTTCGCTTAATTGGCAAGCTTTATCTAATTTACACTAATTAAATCACGTGATTCTATTGCGTCCAATCAAAAATGATTAAATTCCAGAAACCGTGTTTTCCAAACGTTCGTTTAATTCTAGCGAAATGAATCGTTACACTGCTAAACTCGTATTTATTTTGTTATCTGTGGTTTTCGCAGCTCAATTCTGTATGTCTCTTTCAATTCACGAGAAAAGCCCAGCACTAGAACAGATGGCGCAGGAGGCCCTGCCAAACGTCACATGTTTTAGCCGAAGACTTCGTGCCGTGTTTGGCCCTCAACTACAGAGTAACCTACATATCGTTGGTAAGAACGTTATGGATGTTTTCTAGGTCAGCTACGTTTATTTTCATACTCTGGATTAGAATTAAATCATGAATTTTGCACAAGAAAAAGTCATTCACTTCACTAGATAGTTCGGGGACCAAGGTGCCCGTGGCTCAAGATGGGCGTCATTGTGGGGTGAAAAAAGGCAGAGAAAAGAACTCCCGTCTCTCTTTCTTCAGCAGATATGACAGCTGTTATACTCGCATTGAGGTAAAACCCACATTTTATGATTGAGATTGAGTAGGCTAAGTGATGGGGCTGTGGTGGCATGTTCATTCTGAGTCCATGTTGACCTTGCCCAGGGTGGCTCAGTGGTCATACTTTTGGTAGTCCAGCTGGTTGGAGAAGATCGGTGGTTCAGAGTAAACATCAGCTGTCCCTTGATAAAGAGTGCACATAGGAAACCCCACCTCAGCCCAACATGTGAGTGTAGAGCGTAAACTACAGTTTGATTAACATCTAAAGCCAATACCTGACTTGTCAGACCACTAAATAGCTACTTTTTCTTTAAAGTAAAAGCTTGGACTTTGCGTTTGGTCTTCTTCAAAAACATGACAACACAGATAACATCAGCTGTCATTTGAATAGTTTCTTCAGTGTTGCCCGGGAAATGTAACACTCCAAAAGAGCTTCGTGTGCGTTGTGGCCCACAAAGGGTCACCACGGAGTCCTGCCATACTGTTGGATGTTGCTATGATGCACGTGATTCAGCCTGCTACTACAGAGACCGTGGTGAGGGCAAGATCTTGTATTTGTTCAACATTGCGATTTAGTTCTAATTGTATTATTCAACAGGTGGTACAGTACCATAATAAAGCATAATTTTGTGTCTCATCTGCCGTTTCTAGCCTGCTCTATGGACGGATACTTTGTTTTCTCTGTGAAGGCAGCTGACACAGACCCTCCCCTCGATCCCAGCAGCCTCATAGTGAAGGATCGGCCACACTGCATTCCTCTGATAACTACTGCTCACGCTGCAGTATTTAAACTTGGCATCGTAGACTGTGGCACAAAGATTAAGGTGATCCAATTGTACAAGGCTTTGAATACACTACTAAAATGTCCGCTCCTTTCATAAAACCACAACATCTGACATTGTACTTATTCTTGCTTGTATCACCAAGTGATGTTTAGAAGTAATCAATAATATGCTCTGTGCTACTGTTTGTCTTTGTTATAGGCAGACAGGGATGCAATGACCTATGCAGTGGAAGTGGAGGGGCTGTCAGCAAATCGTTCTGCCTTCAGGTAGTGATGTGCCGCTGCGTTCAGCTTCCTAGCAATATTGCGTAACCATGAGAGATATGTTGCTCTTGGCAAGGAGATGTGTTGTCAGTCTGTACGGTCTCATTTTCCACTAGATGAAACTCATCCACACTTACTTGGTATGTTCACATCCCATGGGCCCTAGCCTGTGTCGCCAGAGCATCCTGTCGCGTGTCTGAGAGTGAGGATTAACTTCACTGCACCGTTACGCTAACGAACACTTTTTTAACACAATAACCTTGACGTTGACACGCTGTGTAAATAATTTGCTAATAGCCAGCTACATAATTCAGAATCCTTTTATTCATTATACTAACGGAGTGCCTCTGCATCTGCTGTTAGCCTCCAGGTCCAGTGTGACTATGAAGAATCGGTTCTCAAACGTTCTGCAGCCCTGCGCTCAATAAATGCCATCACCAACCCGCCGCCTGTTACTGCCCTGGGTACCGTCAGAGTCCAGATGAGGATAGCCACAGGTGCAACACTGGCATGGTAATGGTATTAAAATTGATTTGACAAAACATGGCTAACCTTTTCTGACTGTCGTCTGTCAAGATGCATCATTTGCATCCTTTTTCCCCGAGAACGAGCTTCCCCTGCCCTTTCCTTTGCGCAAAGCTGTCTACGTGGAGGTGTCCATTGAACAGCCCTGGGCTGACCCAACCCTCTCCCTGCGCGTATGGGACTGCTTTGCCTACCCAGCGTCAAGGCACTCCGTGTGGACACTTTTATATGATGGGTGAGGGCTTCAGTCCAGTTTTATGAATATAAGTACCAAGCAGAGTATGTGCACGATCACAAGCTATTTGTTCTTTACACAATAATGTAAAAATAACATTTGTTATGCTCTACCAGGCCAAAGTTTGTTTTTGCTATGACAATCAACCCAAGCAGTTTATAATTTTTTGACCAACAGTTTACTTACTTCTGAGGCTGCTTCAGATTTCTACAAAATCCAGTATAATAAGTATATTTTGTGTGTGGGTGTTTTTTTGTTGTTTTTTTGCCTTTCACAGATGCCCAAATCCTATGGATAACATGCAAAGCTCTCTCCTTGTGGACCACCATGGGAAAACAACGTCCCATTCCCCAGTTAGGAGGTTCAATGTCAAAATGTTTGCGTTTCTGGACCGACATACTGGCCATCCAAGTACTGAGCAGGTATGGTGTTTTATAGCCTAAATAGAAGATGTATTTGCAGGGTTGTCAACAACACAATATTGCCTCTAATGGGCAGCAGGGTTGCTCTCAACCTGTTAACCTGGTGACCTTCTCAGATATACTTCTACTGTTGGGTGGAAATTTGTGCAGAAGATATTGAGTGCATACAGCCTTGTTCCATTACGTGTGAGTTTGTGCTTATTCATTCAAGCGTTAACTGCTCGTTTATTAAGTATACATCACGACATGAAATGTGATCTGGCTATATAATCCTTTCACAGCATCAGAGGGTGAGCGGCAGAGGAGGCAAGCCTTGTCTGATCCCAACCAGCACCAGCTGGTACATGTAGGACCTCTGGTCTTGGGTCAGAACGGCACAGAACCTGAAGAAAGTCCATGTTTAAAACGAAACACAAGTAAGCCAGGTCTTTTCTATTTTTTTTTTTTTTTTTTTTTCCTTTTTCGGGCCAATGGCTGATGGGAACACGACAAAAGGAGCCTCTATCACATATGATATCAAATATTTAGTTGCCAGGTCAACAATAATGTTTAGTGCCGCCTGATTTGCCATATATAAAAGTAGGCATCTAACTAAGCCATTAAAACAATTTACACATTTATATATTTATAGCACAGATTTGATTTATATTTGATGATGATATTTTACATTTCAATTTTTGAAAGAAAATAAGTTTGGGATCAAATACATTTGGAGGACCCCCTAGGGGGTTCCAGAGCCCCTGTTGAAGACATATGCTTTAGTCCATGTGTTAAACAGAGTTTAGGTAGGCCTCCTCCCATTTGTAGGTTATGTACACAGTAATAGCCAAATGTCTTATTTATTTTAGTGTTTCAGGCAACATTATGCACACTCACTGCCATTAGCACGGCCATACTACTGATCCTGCTGATAACTGCCTGGACGTACGTGAGAAGATGTCAACCACCAGCGCAGCAAGCATGTGATAATGTATCCCCAGACACAGAATGTCATTAAAACACTTCATTTGAATATATTCAGTTGCTATTTCACACTGTATGTACATTAAAATGTATGTAAACAAACATTGTATCATATTTTCTATCGATGGACATTTTAACACCCAAGCTTCAAACTGTTCTGAACTATTTGACAGTTGCAGATTTTTGTTTTAGGTAGAAGAAAAGTATCAATGGTGCATTTTATTGTGTTGGTGCTTTCATTTAGCTGATAATGGTGGAGTAGATGTAACGTGAATCATTTAAATGATTTAATTTAAACCCTTTTACTATAAGTGGGGGGGGAATAAAGAAGAAAGATTTGTAAAACAACATAATGTTCAGTCGTTACAGTAATGATTGCAATGTTCAGTCAGGCAGCTTGAACTGGATAATGGATTAGTGGATGTGGTGAGGAAGGTCAGCCATTTTTTTTTTTTTTTATCCCTGGTGGAGGATGAGGGCTTCAAAGCGTTTGTTGGCAAGCTAAGCTACAGCTTGGCCAATAGGAATGCACTAAAGCAACTGGATGGAAGGACTGTATAAATTGGCAGTGTAGAAAGTGATGACAGACATAAAAGAAGCCGGGGGTTGTGAGCCTTGCCTCCATATATGTGGACCAACAAAGATGCATATATGGGCGTGACATGCCGCTTGTCAAGGATGGCAGACTGCTGCCTGTCTCAGCAGTCACACGCAGCAGAGAAGATAAAATATACCAAACAATGGATCACAGGAGGAAAATGTAATGGCGAGCCAGGCAGTGTCCAAAGACAAGTGCACTATCAGGCAGTGACCAGAGATTTTAAACTGGCCTTCTGAAACCAGGCAAACTACCAGGAGGCTGTTATGGTATGGGACCCCACCTGACAGCTAACTGGCCACAGGTAAAGATTTTGTCTATTGGGAGAGAAAGTGGGGTCTTCCCCCCCCCCCCCCGCATTTGTACAAGATAGCATAGTTGCACCTTGAGAGCCTGCAACGTCAGTTCCATGCAAGATTAGTTTTATTCTGAAGCTGGCCAAGCAGCATGCCTGAATGAGTGAGAGCATTGTTTTATGTAGCTGCTAATTAACCATGTCTATTCATTTCGGTTAGTAAAGAACAGACTAACCAAAGTATTTGTTGAGGATGGAAAAATACATCTTTAGAAAATGTGGTCTTCATCCTTTCGTATCTCATAACTAATTTAAAGTTACCCTTAATATGTTAACCCACAGGCAGTGTCACTTTTAAAGCATGACCCACAGGCTAATGTAACCTCTAAAGCAGGACTAGCTACCAGCAGTTCATACTGTAGGATACTGACTGGTCCAAACAACTTGAGTATCTGCCACAAGGAACCTCAAGTGCATACCTGGAAACCTGCATAGATTATTTACTTCTCGTTAATCCAGCTGCCAACCCCATTTTATTACTCCATACCAATATTGAAGCACACTTCAAAATCGGAGTGAACAAGATTTATTACGGTCAAAATGTTATTCTACAATGCAACAAAAGCCTCAAATGAAGATGTGGCCTTACTGGCTCTCAGTAAGGTCTGAATTTCCTCTGCGCTCTCATCACAGCTATTCTTTGTTTATCCTCCTCAAACTTTGTCCGTAGTTGAGCAATATCTGAAAATAGAAGTGGGAGACAAGTTGATGAGCACGACGCCAACACGGAGGGAAGAGCGGCCGCTACCATCTTAATGCAAGGCAAACAACATACGTTCTTTCTGCGTGTTTTTGTGTTGCCATGTGTAGAAGTTGATGAGCTCCTTCCTCTTCTTTTTCCTGATCTCCTTCTGTAGAGCCTTATGATTGGCCACCTCAGTGTGGGGGCGGGACTTGGTGCGCTTGTTTCCTCTTGTGACCTTCACCCATCCCTCTTCATCCTCCTGTTGCTCCTCAGCATCTCTCCTCTGTTGCTCTGCCTCCTGTAATGGAAGACACAAGTGAATCACAGGACACCACCAAGATGGTGGAGGGAGAAGTGTGAAATACTGACCTCTTCTTTCTTATTGTCGTACTCCTGCATGAAAGTGTCAACAGTTTGTTGCAACTTTTCTGGCTGGATAAATGACTTTGTGTACTGCTGAATCCATTCTGGACAAATATAAAACAGGAAGGATCAGCCAGACACACTTGTAGTCTTTAAATTTGATGGTTGACTGATGTGAACAGTTCATAGTTCAGTTGATATTCTAAAACCTTCAAATAGTAAATGTATATAGAGTTAATCGGTGTTAGTTGCAGATTGGGGACTGCCTGTCTCTCCCCGAACCATTTGCTTACTTGCTACACCTGTTTTTACATGGTGGTGTTCTGTGGAGACCACCAAAGGCTCATTGAAGGGGTGGGATTTAACTGCTGTAATACTGGAAGGTTTTTCAAAAATTATGTAGCCCACTTTGAAGCCCTGTAAGAAAGTAGCAAAAATGGTACCTGTGATAAAATCAATGGCAAACTACTGAAATCATGAAATCTAAACAAAAATATGTGCAGAGAAAATAAACGTGTTAACCTGTTTATTTGTTGGTTTGAAGATCTTTGCCAACTTTGGTTCAGAATCCTTAAATGAACCTGGCTGATCTGTCAACTCTACTGACTGAACAGTCCCAAACTGGGAGAATAACCTCTGTACAACACCCTAACGTTAGGAAAAAGTAATATGCATTAGCCAGTTCAATGGTTTAATTAGTTGACTACTAGAACAATAAGGTGGCTATAACTAATTAATAGTTAAGATAACAGTAGCGTACATACCTGTGAGCAATATGGAGGAATATTAAGGACAAACAATGTTCTATCCAAAGGCCTTTGTGCAAGGTTTGTAGTTCGCACCTTATGCTCTTTAACACACAGTTTGTGCTGCGCAGTACTATCCGAACTGAATTGTATGGACAGCACTATAAAAACAATACCACAATATCAAGACATGACTTTCATGGTATGAAGTTTCCTACACAAAAAGAAACTGAGACTTAAGATAAACAACTTGAGTTAAAAAAATAATGCATCGTCTTCCAACAACACGTTGATATACCACGTGATTTAAACGATATCAACGCCGAAGAAAATGAGGACATTCTATAAAACCAGATCAATTTAGATTAGGGACGTGTGTGTGATATTCACATGCTACAGTACCTGTAAATCCTCCTGGGATAATACATGCCTGGCTACGTGCATGTTTCTTCTTGGACAGCGCCATTTTTCTTCAGCGACGAGCGACCTTTGACACAGGAAGTGGAATTGTTGGCAGTAGATCTAGTTTTCAGATCGCCGATTGTACATTTGAATTCGTGGGGATTTAGGATACAGATCAAGCCTTATAGGCCGGTTTTCTTAAATCAGTTATTTATACTTTGTTACAAACACATGACAAAACTTAAATGTACTCTAGCTAGTGTTTTATCTTTCAAATAGTGGTTATCTAACCATAAGCAAACAATAGTTATATATTTATTTAATAAATAACCTACCTTTTATACAGCTAAATAATGTTTGCATAATGGTAAATCTTTCTAAAAATGTATTATATAGTGGACTACAAAAATAAAATAAAAATGTTAATAAAAACACACATCTTAGACATCTACAAAGCAAAACATTTAATGGCAGAATTGCACAGACAGGGCCACAACAGGCTACTCTATTTTTGACTGGTATAACAGAGTAATATAAAGTATTCAAACAAAAATACAACAAGTAGCAAACTAAAAGGGCATACAGTTTAAAATTAGATTGGAATATTTAAACATATTGAAATATTTAAGATCCAGTTGCAATGTGAATTTGTTAATAGGGAGACTAAATTGAGGAATGAATGAACCAATCTGTTTATTAAAATAAGTGTTGTCTGCAATTCATCATATTTGAATACTCTCGGTCCGCCATTATCTAGTGGGAATTTCAGAAAGACAAGAAAACAAAAAAGTAATGTTGGGTTGGTGTTAAATATAGGAGAAAACAAAATCAAAATACACATTGCTTCCGCACACATCAGATTGCGTTCCATTGGTCCATCTTGGAGACATGGTTAGCAATTGGTAGAGGGATGGGGATGAAAGTATATGTATAATTTGAACATTATGTTCAAATTTGGCAAAAAGCCTGTCAAAGATGTACATATCTGCATCCAAGAACTCAGGCTGCCTGACATTATAAAAGATGAAAACCAGACTTGCAGTAGTACACATATACAAAGACATGTACTAAATGTGCATGTATCTCCTGTTTTCATTGCACCTCTTCGGCTATATCTTAATACGGAAGGCTGTGGCCTGTGAGCCGGACGGCTCTGCAGTTGGGTTGGACTGGGAGGTGGACTTGAACAGAGCTTTGAGAATTGTCTGGGGGTCCACTTCTGGGGTGGGCTGGGAGGAGGCTCTCTGGCCAGCTGGGCGAGACAGGGCAGAGGGCAGGCCATCTTTCTTCACACTGCTGCCAGCACCTGGGGTGTCACTGAGTCTCCTGTGACAGAGCAAGGGCACGTTATCACTAAATTATAAAAAGACACAAAGTTATACACTGCTGTTGTATCAAACGGTGTTCAAGCTCTTGTGTTGCCTAGCTATAATCATGTTGTGAACATATTTAATCAACATTAAGCCCCTTTCACACATTATTCCTGGTAGATTACCTGCATGAGCGTGCAGGCACAGCTAGTGATTTTCTCTATTCAGACATGCAGCTCCATCCAGGGACATTTACCTCTTGCGCCTGGTCATACATGCCGTGGTTATACCGGAATAGTAGGCCTACAATAGCCTGGACAGTCCAACAGAGGGCGTTAGCTAATGCAGCGCGTTATGAATGCTGCCACGTTGTGAATGCTGCCAATCAATAAATTAACGTTTTCAGGAGACTTCAGTTTACAGCTTATTTTTGAGCTTGCTTTGCATTTCTAAATAAACTATATGCAGCATACATGTATGTCCTATCTCACACCGTCGTAAGGAGGCCATTTATAGCCTGTTTGTTGGAAGCCCTGCTACACTACAGTATGTGAATTTGCCATCGCTTACAAATAGTATACAAGGTTTAACCTTTGAGTTAACTAACAACGAACTGATAAGAATAATTTTTTTTTTTTACACAGGAAATCTATTAAAGTGTAACTGCACTCTAAATGTGTTTTTCGAGGATTGATCGTGATGTGAGACATATCATTGTTGGTGGTAATATTGACATAATTCCAGTTTTGATAATAAAATCTGCATTTTATGGGCTGAAAACAGAACTACGCGTCATATCTGTTAAAAATTACCCCAGGACAGTTTTCACCGGTACACTTAGTACGCTCATACGAATTCAACTGTAAATGTTAACATTAATAGGGGTCCCCCTCTCAGCCCCTGGAGTCAGGCTCAGCACTGGAGTGCAGTTACACTTTAAGCAACATTTTTTCACAGGAAACAGATGGGGTAGTATTCATTGTCTAGCAGAACTAGTACTATTTAACTCAAGATGAGTTGTAGGCATTATTTTCAAAGCATATACAATATTTATTTGTAATTGTTAAGTACAGTCTTGTGATTGGTTTGATCACTCCACGTGAACAGCGTCAGAATTAAGTGCTGGTCCCTGCATTGCTCCTCCTGCTTTCGGTCACATCTTAGCCATACTGGCTTATCCATGGAATGTTAGTAGGTCGCAATGTGGGAAATTGGGAGAGCGGATAAACAGGCTTTTCAACCAGTTTATGCAGGGTTATACACATGTGTGAAAAGGGCTTTAGAGTGAAGTGGGAGAAGAGCATTACTGTAGCAGCTAACTTACAAAAGAATGGGCTGATCCGAAGTGATGACATTTCCCTGGATGTGAAGGTTGCACTTCATTGGTTGGCCTGGCATGTAGAGAAAAAGATTGATTTAGGATATAACATGTATGATATAAAACATTTGGATTAATCATACAGAAAGACGTCAACGTCATCAAAAACTCCACAAGTGTTGCCAGTGCTTACCATCTAGACAGCGGTTGTTGTACCTCCTGTAAGCGCTCACAGCATCCTCTTTACGCACAAACACCACCTCAGCCACCCCCACCTTCACCAGCCGAGCTCGCTTCAAGGCACCACACACGCAAAACAGTTCCTGTGAAAGAAAAGACATTACTGGATGAGGCACCCATGGCCAAATTCTATAACTAAAAAGGCAGTATTGGCAAAAACGCAAGTAGCACACTCACCATTATGTCTTCTTCAGTGACACGGGGATGCAGGTTGTTTACAGTTATCTTTGTTCCTTCTAAAGGACTGAAAGTAGGCTGTGAAGAAGTGAAAACACCAAGGGATTAATTGAGCACACCTAAAGGTGAATAATTGCATAACGGTTTGAATTTCGACACTTCATATTTTGTCTGCGCTCCTAAATGTTTTAACTTAGGACGTGCTCCATTGCAGCAATGTCGTGGTATCGGCCTATAAAAACACAACAACAAGAGAATGGACAAATATTTGTGTATGATAGAGCTGGACAATATGGCCAACATTTTATTTAATTTAATAATTTCGGTCGATAGGGTATAATTCCGATATTGATGTGAACAATAAAGCCATTTATGATGGCTTCTCCAACGGTGGCATTATAATAATGGTATTAAGGCGGGAATTGATTCGGGTAGGATAGAACTGAAGGCCTAGGTGTAAAATGCACTTACACAGGACGGACTGGTAGACGTATACAGAAAACAATATATTCAACTCCAGATTCA
Source organism: Forbesichthys papilliferus (assembly GCA_025399855.1). Classification (NCBI taxonomy): domain Eukaryota; kingdom Metazoa; phylum Chordata; class Actinopteri; order Percopsiformes; family Amblyopsidae; genus Forbesichthys; species Forbesichthys papilliferus. The sequence goes on along the minus strand of JAODOY010000023.1, from coordinate 2,914,944 downwards.
GTCACAGAAGCTAACCTGAGGGACAGTGGGTGGAGGTGCACTGGCTTCTGTTGGGACCTGCTGCAGAGTCCTGGAGACTGACTGCAAGGCTGCAGGAGAGCCCCTCAAGGCTGCAGGAGAACCCCTCATGGCTGCAGGAGAACCCCTCATGGCTGCAGGATAGGGCCTGGTTGGCGCCACAGGCACAGGGGTTCGAAATGCTGCGTAAGCATCATTTTTAACCACCTTGGTGATGCCTGCTGTCATGGAGAATGGTGACCCCATGGTCCCAGGCTGGCAGGGAGCATTTCAAAACGCAATGGTTAGATACACCATTACAGATTTATACAATCATTTTGATTTTTGTCATACTTCATATTAATGAATTTAAAGCTGCTGTAGGTAGGATATGAGAGTTGCAACAAGAGCTAGCTAAAAATATAACAGTACCACAGCAACCCACAACCACCTCCTCTACTGTCCCGTTGGATTCAGATGTGTGTGATTGACAGGCAAGTTAGATTCACCAGACCAATCAAGTCCAATCAAATCTGATTAGGCGCGAACACCGTGAAAAATATCCACCCATCCAGATAAAGGAAAATCCAGGCTTATTTCGATGGGTCTCACTAATTTAAGTGAGAGTTCTGTTCCATTGCTGTTGTTAAAATAAATCCCTGCTGAGTAACTGTTGGGGAAATTGGAATTACCATTTATTCCTAGTAGTTTATGTCACATTATGTTTAAGATTAGGTCACATGTATAATGCATGTGTATTGTATTAATGTATTTATTAATTAAAAATCTAAAAAGAAAAAAAGCATTGTAGCGAGCAATGAGTAGGAAAACCCATGTGAAAGCTAATGTCAATGACGTCACCAAAGTCTGTTAAAAAGCAGTCTTCAAGAAGGGTAATTGTGTAATGGTCCCCTAACACAATTATTGAAAGAACAATTGTGTTGCATTTTCTATCAACACACTATTGCTAATATAGCTCCATAAGCAGTCCCTGTTCGGTATGTGAATAGACAACCGATCTCGTTTTGTTTTTTGTTACAAATTGCTAGTGATCAATCAATGTTCGACAAGTTTCTAAGCTGTGCTTTTGGACTAATTTGTGCATGCACATAATATTTACTTGGCTGAGCCTGGCTTGAATAAGCAAATACATTAGTGTTCAAGCATGAAGCCTTAACCGTAAGATCACATTTATTTAAGATAGGCTATTTTAGTTTAGCATTGACTTTCTAAGCTTGCTTCTTGGAAAATCTTCCAGCACTTTCAGTCCAGTTAAGTCAAATGAGCGCTTCGTTTTTGGTGGGAACATGACCCAAACCAACTATCAGGTGTGCTCTGAAAAGTTTGATCTTAACAGCTTCCATAGCCACATGTATGCATGTATGTATGCATGTATGTATGTATGTATCTGGCCAATAGGCAGAGTGAACATTCAACCAAACTATCGGGTGTGAAAATGCCCCATTGTATATACAGGCTGGGGCTATACCAACCATAGCAGATATTCTCAAAGAGCATTTGACTTAGTTGCTGATAGACGTCTATGATTTTTCCATACAATTGTACTACATTTCTAGCTAAAGTCCTACCTGCAGCTCCTTTCATAATGTGTGTATGTTTGAATTACTTATTTAGTTATTAGCAAAATAATTAAACTAGAATAAAACATGTTAAAACATGTTTTATTTGAATTGTTTCCTTAATTATGAATACTTCATCATCCAGCACAGTATATGTTTACATGTATGCTTGGTAAAATGTGCTTACCCGTGGATGTAGCATATTGTTTGCGGTTGTGATTTTCATTTGTTTACTGGGGATGCTGTCATGTTCATCTGCTATAGACTGGTACAGAAAATACATACACAATAAGTAAAATGTCATAGTATTACAATTCTGGAACATGAGGCAAATAGAAATGCATACCTGCGGCCCCACACGGATACCACTTGACATGCCTACAGGCCTTTGCTGTGTAAAAAAAAAAAAGAAAAAAAAAAAAGCATGCTATCAGAATTACAAAAAGAATTGTATTATGTGTTTTTTTTTCATGTTGACAATCAAGTATTGCGCTTAATGAAGTCTAAATGTGAAAGACTGATATGATTGTGGAAATACATTCCATCCACCTCACTGTCTATTTTTACTGTGGCTTGTATAGGGCTTTCTAATGCTAGCAAGCTCCCCAGCACTCATGGAGCTCATGTTTGAGTGAATATAACAAAGTCAATTCTTAAGCCTAGATACAATCCATTTTACTTAATTTGCTTTGATCCTTACCTGGATGGTCTTGGTTATCTTAAACGGTGCTGCAGCAACCGTTTGCGTCCCTCCAATGCTTCTCTTGAGGCTCAGCCTATCTCGAGCATCCATCAACCTCTTAGGGGGGCCGGCCAACTGGGACACATCCCCACCTGAGCCGCCTCTTAAGGCAAGTTCATGAACCATAGGTGTAAACTGCCTGTTTGCATTGGCAGGGTTGGGGCTGGAGTACATCTGTACCTGGGGAACGCGCGTCTGGCTCTGTACGTGGTGCATCCCCCCTGCCAACTGTACAGGGTGCGAAAGAGGCCCGAACTGGCTCTGCGACTGTTTACGAGAGTTGATCATCTGCCGTGCATCCTGCACCCCTCCTCCTGAAGCTGCCCCTCTGCCACGGATTTTGAAGCGGGCATCTTTAAAGGCCAGTTTCTCTCTAGCATCTTTCACTTGAAACCCTTGTGGTACAGATAGAGAAACATTGATTGCAATCATCTACAAAAGTCAAACATTTACTACTAAAAATCTCAGGCCATTTAAAGTTACTTTAATGAAATTCCACCTTATAAAGGCACTTTCACATAAGCGAGCAGGCGACTTGCAATTGTGGTGGTCTTTGAACAAGCGTGGAAGAGGTGAATAATATATTACAAATGCACACAGCAGCTGTCAGCTGCCTACCTATATTAAAAGTAGATTTTGTACAAAACAATTTCATGTGAAATGTTTAAACCATTACATCTATATTTCACCAAGATCTTATCGACCGGCAAGGTGAGAAAAGAACGCCCACACAACCCATGAATCCATATAAAAGGCACACCCATAAAAAAGGAACACAAACGTGGCTAGCATATCTACGTGTTATTTCAGTTGTTAATGTACTGACCATGTTTATTGAGGATAATTATTTCTTATGAATGAATGAGATTAGGGATTAGATATTTAGTTTACCCCCAATGATAACATGATAAAATTAAGACGACCTGCTGTAGGCAACAGATCGAAAATTGCGATCTTTAATAAGTACGTTGTCAGTCTCTATTTCTGTTTCATAAGCATAATACTAGTGTAATTAAGATATCCGCTGAAAATAAAGTTTTTGTATGTTATTAACACTAGATAAGCATATCCATTGTGTTAGCAAGGCTGTATAGCACGCTAGTTCAACACACAGTGCATTCTGACGATTCTGTTGTGTGTTTCTAAGAAGTTTGTTATTGTTTTAGCCGGCAACGGCTAACTGTTAATTAAATTGGTTGTGAAATTGTAAATGAATAACCACCTTTCACCTGGAGCAACGTCAGTTTCATGTGTTGAACACAAGACATGTCTATCTGATCTTCAAAGATGAAGCGGCATATTATAACTTTTTAAATTTGGTGAGATAAGACTGTTAAAGATGAGAGAAAAAAAGCTTGGTTCCCACACACTGAGACAAAACAGCTGATTAGTTCAGATAGGGAGAGACGAGACCTGCATGCTGTAGACCTAAATATTTTTCTGATAATGTTACTTGTTAAATGTATAGATTATCAATGTGGATGGTTTCCTGTGTTTAAAGCACAGGGAAATTAGTTTGGAACATCTAGCTCTGCCATAGTGCATGTGGCTCTAGTGTCCGTGTGCTCTGTAGTCCGCGCCTCCGCGGTCACGATAAGAGTGCACAGGCACCGAGTACACGCAAGAACGTTGCTCATGCAGACAGATAGCTAAAGATACCAAGTCTTTAAATTCGGGCCGAATTTCAAGATTAGATGGGGTTTTTACATCCCTGCGACATTTACAGAGGACTGGTCTGATTTTTTTTTTTTTTTTTTTTTCATTGCCACCCGTAAAGAAAATTGCAAGAAATATAACCAAATGCATACTCCACCTTTAAGTAAAACACTTGCATTACTCGTTTTCTGTGAAATAGTTGAAGCTGCCAAGACAATATAGCTGGCTCTTACCAGTTTCTCCTCCAAGGCCCTGTCTGACATCATTTGCTCCAATCTTCTGTCGGGCATCAAAGCCTCGTCCAACTCCTCCTGCTCCCCTGCCAAACATTGGTCTAAGAGAAAGATAACAGTCTATATGTGTGTGTGTTTAGAAAGACAAACCGGTTTTAATGCATATATAAAACTAGGTTGTACTTTAATGGCTTGACAATAGCTCAACAATATGACTAATGTCAATAATACTGAGGGTAAAATATCGATATTTAACCACAACACGCCTAGTCGTTTCTTTGTTAAAGAAAAACATGCAAGTTAACCTCAACGATATACAGCCATTTATTGTTTCAATGTTACAGTTATTTATATAGTTCTATGGGTGTAAATATAGTTACATAGTTCTATGGGTGTAAATATAGTTACATAGTTCTATGGATGTACTAGCCTATATAACTAGCCTATATGAGAACGGGTGTAACGTACCGGTACAGTTTTGTTAAATACCGTATACGGTACCGGTGGCAATCCTAGTTTATACCGTAGTTCATACGTTAGTACCCGTAGAAATCAAAGTAATCCAGGCTACTGTTGGATTTGCTGATCTGCGTGTCTTTGACATACAATACTATTGCAATAACATATTACTTGCCAGCCAAATTATATTAATTATACCACAGGCAGGCCTGTTTAAGGGTAACTAGCTGAACAATATTGCTTAGCATACAGTAGCCTGATGTTAGCTTGGTTGGCTATGTAGCACAAAGCTAATTACAACAAGGTTTCCATATCTTCTACTTATTGTAGATACGCAATCTCAATAAGAGTAATGAAACAACACACAGTGTAACAACATAATTGCAAATATTAGACGTTACATACCTCTTGTTAGGTGCTTTGGTGTTAATACCGCGTTGTCGTATTACTTCATCCAAAGAAACGTCTGCCATTTTCTTCTCCAGAATATTTCAAGCGCAGGCGTGTAAAGAAGATTTAGCACTGACTATGGCTGCCTGATTGGGACAAATGGCATATACTTCTTTACTAACTGAAAATGATACATTGGCTCTTATGATCCTATCCACGAACAAATTGCGTTAATTATGATATATACATTCTGTGTGTGCAGCACTACAATCCACGAACGCACCAGAATAAATGAGTTACATCCAGATATCTTTTATCGATTGATCCTCACTGCATGTTATGACGGCGTCACAAAATACCCATGAATCTTTGCGCCAAAATGTATTTTAGAATTAACGTAATATATTTCTAATTAAATGCATAGTCAACTCGATTACACTGCACATGTATTACTATACATTAAAAGTAAATTACATAATATATGTATATAATATCACAAGTAAAATGTATTGCATCACTACAGGTTAACCCAACCAACACCATGACAAGGATCACCTTCCAACCAAGGCTAGACCCTTCTTCGGCCATCGATTAAGTATGCCTTAAACTGATGAGTAAGGAAAATAACGATGCGGGGTGACGCCCGTATCCTCGTTCAACTTACGAGATCAATTTTTGAACGGGTACAGGTCCGCTCATTTAGGTGACTCACCTACTTTGTGAGATGCCTTTTGAGACTGGGATCTGCCCCGACCTTTAAATGTTTAAATAAATTGTTGTAGGCCTTAAAAAAGGCTCTGGAACAGGCACATACCTTGCTATTTGTTTTTTAGTAATGTGAGGTAGGCAGCAATAGCCTATCATCAGGGATGTATGAATATTTATGTATGAATATTTATATAATTTATATAATTATATAAACATAGCAACAGCCTACATACATGGTTTACTTTTAGCCAACGTGTTCTGGGTTTGATGCCCCACATGCCCCAGTGTACCTTATCTAAGCAATGACGTATTGTGAGCTGCAGAGACAGACCCATCTTCTCCCCAGAAGAACAGTGATAAGGGAAATAGACATGTACTTTTTTCATACTTTCTGTTTTCTCCATTAAAAGTTCAAGCACAAGCTGGTCTTAGATAAATAACCACCTCCCTCCAGGTTGCCATGCCAACCGGCCCCTTTATGTCCTGGAGGAATGCCCTCCTGATAAAGTATTTTAAACACTACTGTATAGCTTATTCCTCTTCAGCCACTAAGACTATTGGAGAACGTTATTATGATTAAAATTAAAACATTAACTATATAAATGGTTCAGGCATGACAAGGCTACACCTTTGTGTTTGTTTGAAATCATGCCCACATTAGCCTAATTTGTATAAATAGAAATAAACACACATATTGCATCATATGCGTCATACCTTTCTAAACAGATACTATTCTAACAATTCTGAACATTTATTTTAAATTCTTACGAAGTTATTTATGCTTACAGTTATTAATTGTTGTTATTTTTTTTGCTAAACCTGTGCTTCACCTGTGAAGTGGGCCTGTTTTATTTTACAACTCAGACGATAAAGCCTCACCTTTACCTTTTTTCTGCAGCCCATCAATGTTCAGGGATGTGGATTACTCAGCAAAATAGTTAACATTCTCAATACCAATTAGGTCATTTAGCCGACATTTTGACTTAAAGCATGTACAACTATTACAAGGAGGATTATGCATCTTGCTCAAGGACAGTTAACAGATAGACCACCCCCAGGGCTGGAGCCCACAACTTTCTATCTGGGAATCCAACACCTAGACTAGAATGTCTTGCCATTCTTGCACATCAGTGCAGTCTGTTTGTCACTTCAGACTTTTTAGGGCAATATCTATGTAATATTGTATGTGTGTATGCCATAAACTCAAGATGGTGGAATATGTTGCCATTACATCATGATAACAGTTCAGTTGCAAATAGCATGACATGGAGCATGCCTGTCACAATAAACAAGCAGTTTAGTATACTTTGCATCTGAGAAGAGGTTGATTTTGAAGCATGGTGTCCTGGGGATATCTATTTAAACAGAGCTGCACTGGTAAGGTGTGTTTAGAGGGAGAACAGTCAGGGGAGAGACGAAGATAAATAGATGGCCAAATGACTGTCCTGTAAATCCCCATTGTCAATTTTATTCTGGGGTTTTGAGATTTGAGATAAGTTAAATTAGTTGTTCTTAAAGGAAAGCAAATAATGACTGAATGAGTGGATTGGGTCTAAACTGTCCTGTCTTTGAATTGGTTAGAAATAAAATGTCTACATACAGACATGCTATTTTCAGTATTTTGTTTTATACTTTTGCAGAAAGTAGCCTTCTATGCATGCTTCTATGTTATGTTCTTACTTCCTGGGTTCAAACTTTCAACAGAGCTTTGTGTACATGCAAATCTAAATTTTCCTCCATTTTCTGCAAGAATAATGCAAAAGCTACAATGCAAAATTACTTTCCATCCTTTTGAAAATACAAATAGTTTGTATTTAACTTTTCTGGCAGCAGCATTTTGAATTTTATATTTATACATTTATTTGAATGGTATTTTATAACAATATTTTGTTGTTTGCTTATAGCTCTGCTAACAAGTGATTGGTTGTGCTATATTGCTGTAGATTGTTGTGTTTCAACAACAAATGCAGAAGATGTTGGTAGAGCCACCTCTGTCAACAGTGCGTGATAAACCTGTTCTAAGCCAACCTGCCTATGGTTATGTGGTGTGTCAACATATTCCAATTAAAATGTATATATTGAGCAAAACTCCCCTTACCCATTAAATGTCTTTGAATTTATAACAAAAATATAATCACACAAACACACACACACACACTTATGTTTAGTATACGTTTAAGACTTCTTCTATGCACAAAAAAATGTATTTCTCTAATGTTGTACTCACATATTTGTCACAAATGTGTCACCAAAATAAAATATAAAAAAGAAAAGGTAAAAACGAATTCCATCCACCAGATGTCGCATTTGCCATGTGGCACACGTTTTGACCTGGCATTGAACATGAATGTCCACATGAATTACATTTTTCACAGGAAAATCATCAGTCTATTAATAGCTACTATGTACAGTACACTACAGTATAGAGGAGCAATGTCGTAAACCAAATAGACCGATGTCACAAAGAACGTCATGTACCACAATGCATTTCTATAGCAAAAGCGCTAAACTGATTCGCACTGCGGTCAGGTGAGCTGGTGTTCGTGAACGCGATTCGACAGCCATACTGTGCTGCACGCATCTATCCGTGCAGCTGGGTAACCTGCTGTGCCAAACTCAACGTGACCATCATACAGTAGGCAATGCGTTCAGATAGCGTACGACTGTTGACATGATTGATGCCGGACTCCGTATACGAGTCAAATCTGTCTCACTGCTCACAAAGAATAACTTCAATTAATTTACTATGTCAAAAATAAATTCCAAAACTAGATTTAGCCTACTTTTTTAAAAATAAAAATGAGTTGAGCGTAATAGCTTTGTTAAGACATCACTCATTGGATAGACGTTTGCTACAGTTGTCTGTGATGTTATTTGTAAATGTAGGCATACTTTTTGTGGTTTTGCTATGATGTTTTGTTAGCTTTAAACAAACTTCCTCAGTGGACAATTTTAAAAATTATTATTTAGTCTTTATACAGAAATCAAGCACTTTTAAGTTCACAGAAGGCTCTAGCAGAACCTTTTGCTTTCATACAGTCTCTCTCCAGCACTCCTTCCATTCCGTGTAATGAGCATACCTCCAGACACTCCCTCCCACCCAGAGCCATAGAAGTAACTTACTATAAGTAATACTAGTTATTACTACTAATAGTTAGTTACTTCTATGGATCTGCTCCCACAGTCACGTCACTAAACCACGCCCACACCGGGTTGCCACATAGGTGTTGCCCTTACTTGACAAATGGCAAAATGCCATTATCTGCAACTTCCCAGATAAGAAATAAGTTCACGTATTTTCTCTAAAATGGTAAACGGCGCAAACATGTATCCAATCATATAGCTGGATGAACAAATGCCACTTGAGTTCAACCGAGGCTCTCTTTTCCACGCTGGACACAATAGAATGGAGTCACCTTCAGAGAACGTTATCTATAGACTATTTCAGAACTATAATTTTTCTACATGATTTTAAAATACGTATTAATTACTCTAATTACGTATTTTGCATTACTTGTGTATGTTTGAGTGAAATGGCAATCTTCCACTCTCTATCTCTTGATTAGAGCGAAGGCTTTAATAGTGCTTTGAGTCAGGAGAAAGTGATTGTAGTCAGAATGTGTTTATATATAATAGCATGCCTCTGAACGAGCGAGCTGCTTGCATAATACCGTAATTGTGAACGTAAATGCGCAGTACAAAATAAAGAGGCGTGTTAAAAAAAAAACGCCGGGCTCACTTGACCGCAGATAATTCGCCCGCACAGTGGATCGCAGCAGCTTATCCATCCTGGCTGTTCAGTGGCGATCCGTTAGAAACACGGTAATGGCTGCAGCTCTTTCCCGTGCTCTAAAATTGCCCGGTAAGATCCAAAGATACGAATATCTCTTTATCGCTATAAAATGTATTGTTTTATGAAATCAATTTGAAGCTCATCCATTACTGTATTGCCTTTGGTTAGACCATGAGATGCTAGTGGTTCATTCGTGGTGATCCACGAAAACTCCAGTCTGAGGTCTTGTCATTCATGCCATTTTCATTTAAATTGTATGACAAATTGTGAATGATTTGTTCTGCATTAGCCCACTACGCTGCGTGTGTTGTTTTACATTGTCCGAGCATTTTGTCTGCCGTCTAAACGTAATCTTTCATACCACATGTGCAGCTGTGTGCAAGCCTGATCCATGGTGTTGTTCTACCTAGCTGCTAAACTAGCCAGCTAACAGTAGCTTATTTGCGGGTAACTTCGTCTTCAGCATAGTCATATAGGAAAATAAGATACGTTATTATATATAATAGCTGTTAAATCTATAATATATGCATTGTAATTCATCCTGTTGTCTTTTTTTAAGATGTAAAACTAGCAAAATGATAACATTTTGCATATTCTTATGAAATTAAAGGATCCATGTTAACACTTTACATTAAAACTACAATATTGATATGCCACAGTATAGTACACATTAGTTTATACAAAACAGCAATATAATCATATCAGTGTGCTATTGTGTATTGTTAATGCATTGCTCAATATTGCACTGTAGCTAATCCATCCTCTCCATGTTTGTAGGGAAGAAAGGCTCAGAGCTGGGGGAGTACGACCCTCTCACCCAAGCTGACAGCGAGGACGAGAGCGAAGAGGATGACCTGGTGCTCAACTACCCCCGCAACGGCCTGGGCAGGAGCCACTGCCTCGGCTCATCAGACCCGCGGGGCGGCAGGTCCGGGAGACTTGTCGGGGGCGAAGATGAGGCAGAGGAGGACGATGAGGACGAGGAGGAGGAGGAGGATGAGTGGCGAGAGCGGCTCCCCAGGAACTCCCGTCAGGACAGAGATGATATGAAGGGCCAGCAGTACTGGAGCCACAAGGACACTGGAAGGGACCAACTTGGGGAGGATGGCGGGGTACAGGGAGCGTCAGTGAACAGGGACGACACGGGTGGAAAGAGGATGAGAATGAAGAACACCGTTAGAGCTGCGTTTTTCCTGGTGCCTCTGGTCTGCGCCACTATGGCAGTGCTGCTGTGTGCATTCTTCATTCCTTGCCAGAAGAGAGCGCTGGACCAACTGCCACAATGGGAAATAGCCTTGGGAGATGCAGGAGGTGGGAGAACGACTTGAGACAGGCTCAGCAGTAGATTTAAATGAATACACTTACCTGCGCCGTTTAATGTCAGGGAGAATATTCTCTAGTGTTTTATCTCTGTGTAAACACAACTAACAGTCTAATCCTGTCTTTGTACAGCTTGTGCAATGGGCAAATACATGACTACATAAATAGGAATTTAAAAAGCATCTAACTATAAGAAAAATGATATAAAGATGACAAGCTTGCCATACTTAATGTGTGTTTTCACAACATTGTCTTACTAGTGACTAGAATTCAAATAATTCATAGATATAAAACAGACTGGGAGTCCCCATGGCTAGACATTGCTTGCTCATCCTATAATTATCCATTTGTAAATACATACACAATACACCTGACTATTGACTGTGCTGTATGTGTGTTCTGTCCCAGCATGCATGCTAAAAGCATTGTAGAGGATCATAAACAAGACATTAGGTAGATGATTGTTTTCTGTTCCAAGGTTAAACACGTCATCTGACTGTTGAGTAAATACACAGTATTTTGAAAAGCTCTGCTTATACAGAGCAGATGTGACATTTGTACCTTAAGCCAAACACACCTCTGGTCAATATTACTGGCAGTCCTGGCCATAGTAGTTGGTTTGCAAAATTGCCAAAAAATAAAACATATATTTACAGTAGAATATTACTCGTTATGGAAATGTTGTCTAAGCAGTGGATAATCCAATCTGAACAGTCTTGCACTTGTTATGTCCGTATCATGGTTCTGATCTCTCTGTGAAGGTGTCACGCCTCCAGCTCTGGCACTGTGGGATATTGATGGCGATACAGTCCAAGATGTGTTGCTAGGGGATACAGACCGGACCAATGACACACACCCTTTGCAAGGACACAAAGGTATTCACCAGGCATATCTCAGGTTAACAGGTAACGGGTTAAAGCAAAGTTCTTATAGGCAAGTCTCGCCACTTGCAGCCATCTTTGAAACGCCCCGGGCAGTTTAGAAAGACTGTAGGAAGGTGGCTTACGTCAATGCAACCTCACGATTGGTTAAAAAGGTTAATGCTTGACAGTTATAAAGCAGACGATTGGCTCTTTTGGATTTTGTTATGTGTTATTATTTTGGTATGTTCCTCCATTTTCCATATTCGCAGTTTCAAAATACTCCCGTAGAGCTCCATTCAAAGTTATACAAGTATCGATGTCTCCTTAAATAGTGTCTCTTGTTAAAGGTACAACCTCAACTCTGGAAAAGTTCAAACAAAAATGACAACAACACATTATGTGACATTTTACCACGTGAATTTAATTGTTTTGGGAAAATATATCCTACTTAAAAATCTGCTGACTGCAACCCTTTTTGTGTTTTTTGCATTTACTTACTTACATGTATAAGATGTGTATGCAACATAAATCCCCATATGAAACCCTAGTCATCCTGAAACACCCCCTTTCCTCTCTGCCAGTATACAGTGCGATGGCCCTTTCAGCTGTCAGTGGCCATGTGCTGTGGAGAAGGATCATGCCAGAGTCAGTGATGTACATCCAGTGTGGTCTGCAGTATGAAGCTCACCCGGTCCCACTCCCCGCTGGTGGGGCAGCCCTTAGAGCCTATCCTGAGACCACCCCTCTCCTGATGGGCCAGAGGGAGAGAGCCAGTGGGCCTGTGTGTCTCCTCATAGGAAAATCTGTCCTGACTGCTGTCAACGGCACCACAGGTTAGATGCCAGAAGTACAAGATGGGAATAATGCTGTGAATTGACCGATCCCAAGCCCCACCCCTTTTCGCCTGTCCTCCAATAACAACAACAAACAACACTTTTTTTTTTTTTTTATCCGACAGAAACTCCGTCAACTGTCTATTTATATTTATAGCATCCTGTGTTGTTTTGACAGACAAAAGGGGTGGGGCTTGGGATCGATCAATCGATGGAATAATCACTTAACGGCTGTATAAAATAAAATAAAAACGCAGCCACACTATAAACTCTTAAGGTGTAAAAGTAAAATAATGAATCAATGCTGATATTACTTTGATCTGCAGGGCAGAAGTTATGGTCGGTTCCAATGGAAAACATTGAGTCCCAAGCGGTGTCACTTCCAGACCTACAAGGAGACACAGTTGCAGATCTGTTGGTTGCCACCCTGCCAGTGGATGAGGTACTCGCGTCTTCATAGATTATTACAGTTACGTTCCACCTACAAGATTAATTTCTTATAGACCAAACCAGAATTTTGTAAACATCAGAGGTTGAAGATATGCTGATGCGTCCAAGTAGTGATGATGTCAATGTGATGATGTCAATGTAAAAATCATCTTGCATCCTACCTAGGCTCCACGCTAGTCCAGAGGTGGCCAAATTCTTCCCCATGAAGGGCCAAAACGTAATCTGGATGACCAAAAATACATGTTGATACTGTATATGAATTTACATTAGTCCATTCAGGCTATTCTATTCTATATCAATATACACATTCTAAAAACATTATATATCTTGAAAAAAAAAAAACATAATTTCAAATAAAAACTTTCTTTATGGGTGTAATCATTTTTCAAATTGATTTTTGAGCCACAATTGGGTGTATATTATCAATAATTTGGAACTCCCGTGGTATCTGTTGTTGAAAAATGGTGCATCAGTGCCATAAAAACCCGATTGCCAGTGGGTATTTCCATGAGCACGGTCCAAGTTAGCTTGCATCTTAATTTAAAATACACCTACTGTGGGAAGAGTTAGGCTACTTGATGCAAGCAGACGGAGTCTGGTGAGAGTTCAAACGCAAGGTGACCAAACAACCAATGGAGCAGCTCTTTGGCAGGAGGCAGAAAACTGCATGCTACAGAGACACCGAGCCGCCTGACGCAACAAACAAAATCAAACTATACGTTTGGACTATTTACATTTTTTATGGCCATGTTGACACCTCAGACTGTATGTGAAACTCAATGACAGCAAATATAACTGTGGTTTGCAGCATATGTTTGTGCGTAACGGCTGTGTGCTTGTCTCGTAGGCTACACCTTGCTCTGTAGATACAGTTTGATATTATTTCACATTGTTTAGTTTGAGAATACAATGAAAAAACAGTTGACTAGTTGCCGTAGCACCTGCAAACATGCGTCGTCATATAATCATGAAAGCTAATTATAGCCTGTTGCACACTACAAGCGTATCATTGAGCAGTTAGGTGAACAACGTATCAAGGCATGGTCTTATGGTGTTTTGTTTCGATGCAAATATATAGAAAGACTCTAGACGTTCTAGTGTTAATTATTAAATTATAAGAGTTTTGTTAAATTAGCAACATAATATGAGCTCAACAGGCTGCATCTACAGCGGGTTGGGGGTGTGTTCTGCTTTATCTCCCAACCGTGAAATAAGACCGTTGATCTTTGTATGGTGGTTTGGCCTAGGTTTTAGAACTGCTAAACTGTAGGCTAATTTAATTAATATGCGGAGATGATTATCAAACAGAACATCCAGGCATGTATTCCATCTGCATCCTATAGACTTGAATGACTAATCATGTCTGGCCACAATGAAAGGAAGGCAGGCTGAACTTGGCCCCAAAATGGGCAGCCCTGGTCTAAATCAAACATGGTATATCCAGACCACGACCCAACGTAGACATGAAAGCGTCTGACAAGGAGAATCTCCATTCAGTTTGTCAGCTGTCCGTTTCTAAAGTCTATACACGGCTTTTGGAGACATAAGGACCTGATTTCGTCTAGATCGGAAGCTGTCAAAAGTGACTTAATAATACCATGGAGGAATATGTAGGCAACAATATGTAATACTAGATATGGTGAGTTGCGATCTTAAATTGCAGGTGAGAGTACACAGATCACAGTGCAAGAGGAAGCAGCCTATTTTCACAACAGTAATGAAGAGCCGAAGTAACTTCCGCATTATTTAAAAGAAAATTGTTCGAGTCACGAAAGTCTGTTTGTCGTGCATTTGTTGAAGTAAAAAAAGAAAAGATGTAATTAGTAAGACTACAAACCCCGTATCGCATAAATCCTCAAGACGAAGAGAGCATTGTTTTTGAGACGTGTGTCCTGCGAGACGAAAGCTGTCGTTCACTGAGCGGTTACACACAAAACTAAAGATTACTTTATAGTTTCACAACAAACTGCAACGTTCT
Organism: Forbesichthys papilliferus; assembly: GCA_025399855.1. NCBI lineage: Eukaryota > Metazoa > Chordata > Actinopteri > Percopsiformes > Amblyopsidae > Forbesichthys > Forbesichthys papilliferus. The sequence goes on along the minus strand of JAODOY010000023.1, from coordinate 2,899,942 downwards.
TGACTTGAACAATTATCTTTTATGTAGACGCATCATTTGTGAACTTCGTGTCACAATTCAAACAGAATCTAAAAATAATTGTATTCTCGCCGTTGACTACCATACGTATATTTTTCAAACAGGTCCCATAATGCGGAAGTGACTTCAGCTGTCTATTAGCAGACATCAACATTAAAGGCATTACATCATCAACGGCATTACACAAATGATGAACATCGTTCGCTCTGTGATGATTCCTGTTGATCTTTATGTTTAGTTTACATAATACAACCCCCATTTAGCAATTTGTAAGGGAGCAAAAGGCAAATATTGATAAATGCGATAAATTTGATGAATTGATTACAAAGCATTATTTATTTAATCACTTGACAGTCCTTGTTTTAATGTATTTGTCCCCTTCCATTATCCTGTAAATCAGTGGAATAAGTTATAGTCCCTGTTAGGGTTGGGCGATATACCGATATTTAATTTATATCGACATTTTTTCAAAAGAGATACAAAATTAGACAATATCATTTATATCGATATAGATATATTATGCGTTTATTCATAACTTTGTCTATCTGTTCGTCTCTCCCTCCATGCCTGCACTTGGCCTTAGGAGTGGAGTCAGGAGCGAGTGATTTAGTGCGTTCAGAGTGTCAAAGGGGCAGAGACACCAGAGAATGCTCACATATGTCGGCCTGCTAACTCCGCTCGCACAAGTTGACATGGGGTGAGCATTTGAAGCGCACATATTTTCAGAGTAGCCAATGAGGGAGCGGATACTGAGTAACATGCTCAAGTTCCGTTTCTGACAAACAGATACAGGTAGCCAGCTAGTATGACAAGGTACCGGTAACCAAGAACAAATGTGGATTAAATCGAGTAAACTGTCAATATAGCTGCAATATTCACAATCTCTCTGCTATGACAACTACAGTTAATGTAGCAAAAAAACGAAAAGTCACATATATATTAGTGTATTGGTATTATTGGTATTGGTATTCAATTGAAATATATCTGGATATGATTTTTGGTCCATATCGCCCAGCCTTAGTCACTGTATAACTTTCACAAGGTCAATTGCAAACATATTTTGCTGATGAAACATTTAAAATATTTACAGGATGAAATGATGCTTACTTCCCCATGCACATAACACAGCAAATTTTGTAAAATTACTACTGCACTTGGCATGATTTATACCCATCTGTGTCTCATTTATTTCTAGGTTTCTGACCTCTCTCTTATCCTGCTCTCTGGGCTGACCGGGGCCAAACTTGGTCATCCTGTGCCCTTTAACCTCACTGCTCAGGGCAAACTGACTGGGCCATTGCTACATCAGACACACGAAGGAGCATACTACATCTTGTTCGGATTAGGTAAAAGAATAAGTCACATATATGCACAAGAATTAAGCACATACAGATATAGTACATACGGCATAAGAGCGGTGCTCAAACATGTATGGCTTCTGATCCCCTTTGAGGGAAAAAATTTCCTAGCCAAATATTTCAATAAGAAAAGAGAGTAAATACAGTTTAACTGGGTAGGGTGTCCTGGCTGTGATATGTAACATTGCAGTAGGCTAGGCTTAGAGCCCTGCATTTGAGCCCGACGGGCCCCGATTTATTTATGCCCCTCGTGCCGGACTTCGGGCCCATTTTCACGTCAGAGTTCACACGCAGGCCGGGCTTCAGGCCTGTTTTAGGTTCCTTCTCCTTTTAGACATCAATTAATTAAAAGAAACTGTGAGTTGATCATTGTAAAACAAAACCTAAGACGTTTTAAAGACGCTGCGATCAACACCAATTGTCAAGTGTTTGGCGTTGGTGCGCTCGTTTGTTTACATCAGGGCATTTCACTGATGCAGTAACTTATCATGATTACAAATGTAAACTATTGTCATAATAGGCTATTGTTTATCTCATTGAAAATAGTAGTCTACATGGCTTTATTTCAAACTGATTCTGTCCTGCTAAACGTATTTCAACTTTGCTGCATTGTAAACGTAAAAACGCAAAAACAAAGGCACTCTAAAAATAACTTAGGCTATTACAAAATGTAGTGACTGTTAATTAAATATTACGACGGCCCTGAATAATAGCCATTTTTAATGATGCAGGATGAATGGGAAGATGCGCTCTGATGTCCCTGGTAAAGGCTTAGGTTAATTTAAGTGTTAAAGGTATAGTCAGCCATTGCAAGCTAATTACAAGCTAATAACTTTAAGGTATTCACCAAATACCTCCTCGCATTTCACTAGCTCACCGTTCTCTGTGCGTGTTAAAAGAATGATCTGATACTTCCACACAGCCCTGGCTCTGTAAACAGGAATATAAACAAAGGGGAACAAAGCTGCGGTAACCCCGCTTTGCTTCACAATGCATTTCGATGTGTGAGGTGGCGCCGAGGAGGACCGTGTTTTGATTTGAGCATGCAGTGTTTATTTATTTAAAAAAATTATGTTTGGTATACCATATGTCAATTATTTACAAATATGATAAATTATTCAATATGATTGGTATTTAAATCTTATATATTACAAAAATGTAGAATTTAAGGAAATGCAAGAAGTGTTTATTTGAACAGTTTAGGAGACAGCCGGTATTTGATAGACTTCTGTGTTCCTACCTGTTCTTTTTTCCTACTCACTTGCAATTTGTTTGGTATAGTTTCAAGTGAAAGAGACACTTTTCAATGGTTATACTGCATCCAGAAGCATAATTTCCACCTGTTTACTCTATATGTTCTGAAACACCTCTGTTACATACAGTACAGCACTCAGCTGGAATGAAGACTCTGTGGGTGCTGTAATGTAATAAAATGTGTATTGTATGAGCATTCAGGAATCGCTGTACACACACTGTGGTTGCATCTTTAAAGGGTGTAAACATAGGTATACATCATAACATTTTCAACCCAGTCAGCTTGAATTTGACCCTATAGGTGTATTTATAATTATTATTATGATACTGTGGCCTGTGTAGAGCTTAATAATTTCTGCACGGGGCAAGGTAAAGTCAGGATGGGGTCCAAATGTTACTCATTATACATTTAAATCATTACATAACCTCATGCCACTGACTAAACATGCATATTACTATTTCTGACTAAACATGCATACAACTATTACAAAATGTTTTACCCGTGGATGCAAAATAACACCAGAATTTTGTGTATTTGTGATTAAGTTTAGTCTGAATTCCTTCCTCAGGCACAGTAGAAGCAGTCTCCTTGTGTGACATCTACATTCGTGCTACTAGTAAAATGCCCATGAACCAGGCACTTAAACAGAAGGACCCAACCTGGGAGAAACTCAAGAAAACCAACTCCTCCTCTCTAATCCACATCTACAGGTATTCTTGGCAAGTTTATCTGGTTTTACTACAAAAGACTGTTAAACCTCTATAAACTTTATATCCTACAATCTCTGAGAGAGATCGTAGGATAATTGTTTATAACAGAGGGATAACTTTCACATGGAACAAATGAAGATGTAAAAACCTCCAAATCCGTTTTAAATATTTTATTTTTAAATTTGCTATATATAAATTATTAATCTAGTTACATTTTTTGAAATATTTATTTTTATTCTTTGGCATATAACCTTTTCATCATAAGTAGTGAAATTAGTGAAATGATATAGAAACTTAATAAATATTGCTATTTAAAAATATTTGTCAGATGGGGGTTTTTGTGTCTGAAGTCATCAAATGTTGTCCCATACTTGCTTACTATGTATCTTTGGCAATTGTGTCTGGTAAACACAGTAGCAGGAGTAGTCAGACATCTTCTAAATAATCTGATTAATTGTAACAAAACCTCATCATCTCCCCAGTGGAACGGATCACGTGGACTTCCTGCTCCCTCTTGTGGCTGGTTTTGGTAACAACCACAACAGTCTGGACACTGTGTCCAACCTCAACTCCACCCGGAGTGACTTGGTGCTGGTCTATGGCTCCAGTAAACTGTCCGTCTTGAGAGAGAGGGACGCACATAGAGAATGGACCTTCAACTCTGCTCCCATTCGCAGGTATGGTGGTCTCCAGACAGTGTAGCCATGCCTTTGCTAGTGAACACAGGGTTCTGATTATAACTGCAAATAAAAATGTTACGCAAGATGAATATATTCACAATGTCCGTGTAAATAACAATGTGCAGCATGCAGTGAAACTGACTCGGAAGATGTTATTTTGTCGTAGTCAACCCGCTCCAGGACACTTCAACAATGATGGAATTCCAGATCTTTTCATTCAGCATTCTTCAAATGGTATCAGAAAGGTATGCTATTTATTCCACTCACACACGTGTTGGCAATGTTTGTCAGTGCTAACTGGCGTGCTGCTTGTCCTCATTGCTCTCAGGTGCAGGTTGTAGACGGGGCAAGTGGCCATGTCCTCTGGGCAGCAGAGTTTGTGTGTCCTCACCTCGTTTTGGAGGCTTCTCCCGTCTCCACTGCTACTGGCCAATCAGCATTCTTATTCTGGGCAAGTGAGCCAATCAGATCAAAGAAGAACATTACGAAGACAACTGTAAGTATCAGCGGCACTCAGGAATTCATGTGTTTCACAAATGCACACTATAATGTGACACAAACATCTACAACCCAAGTGTTGCATGCAATTTAATCCAGCGTCAGCTATAACTCTGAAGTTTGGCTTGTCTTTAAAACGCTAAAGGGAACCCACCGATCACAGGTGGCACCGGGCGTGGCTACAGCAGAGCCGCTCATCAGAAACCTCTTCCTGCTGCACCCGACTTGGCCCACGATCCTTCTGCAGCTCGCCAGTACCACCGATACTGCCGTCACCGCCGCAGGTACTGCCGAGTTAAATACTTATCGCACTGCAGCAGTGGATCATATGGCGCTTTGCCACTGCTGGTACCAGCTGTACTCTGCTCGCCTCGCCACAGGTCTTTTTCCACTGCAGATAGTACCCACTAGGTTGTACGTGGTTGCTTTAGTGACGGCGGTGTTCGAACCACTCCTGCAGTAGATCGGTGGTCTTTTTTTTAAACTTTGGAACATGTTCCTACCTTGTTGGAACGTCGTTCGGTAGCCGTGTGCAGCCAAGCTCTCAGTAGATAACATTGGTTATGCCGTCGGCAACCTGGTCACAATCTGCACTTCCTCAATTGATCATGTTGTGGTTTTGCGTTTTGCCATTTAACGAAAGGTAAATAAAAAGTTGTGGCTGCTTCAGTAGTGGCCGCATGTATGGCCGTGTTGCTCTATGACGAAGTGACGATTTCATCCAATCAATAGTCTGCATTGTTGACGCATCACATTTTGGTATGGCCTCAGCTCGCTTGGAACCTTGACAGAGCAGGTACTAGAAAAAGTACCTGGTACTTTCCCAACTTTTGATCAATGGAAAGGCAAAAAGGGCGAGTAGTGTTTAGCTGGTATCACGCAATGGAAAAGCACCATTGTATACCATCTGCTGCATAGTATATTAAGTAAGATCTAAACGCTCCTACTTGATATTTTACCAGTGAGTTACCAAGACCATCAGAAAGATGCGTCTTACATCACCGTCTCCTCGCGCCCTACAACTGACTCAGAGCATGGAGCACAGGTAGTCAAAAGCATGAGCTTGCGGGCCGCCATCACTGAAGGAGACATCGTGAAGATTAAGGAAAGCAGCAAGGGTACGGAACCCAGTGTGTTTGAGGTCACCAAGTTCTTCACCCTACTCTCCTTCAAACAGCAGGTGAGAAATATTCAGGTTGAAAAAGACTTATTGGGTGTTTGGCAAGTATTGTTCTAACTGACTATCCTGTTGTTGACAAACAGCAGATGGATGTCTGGCATTTCTAACAATTTACACTGAATATAAAGCGTTAAAATCATACCTATAAGCACCTTTTTTAATTAGATTGTGTGTGTGTGTATTTCCTTTACATAAGACATTGCCACCATAAACCTATGGAGAAAAGGCACGCATTGGTGCTTTATAAATGACTACAATGCAAGAAAATTAAGTGTTTGATGTTCAAAATGTTCTGGGGGAGGACACCCAGACCCCACACATAAGGAGGACTACCCCCTCCTCACAAAGACTATTTAACCACTAGTCTGAATGTTTACATGCATAGTACTTTTGCAAAATATCACATTCATTTTCAGCTTGTTGCCATGTTGTTTTTTCCTTTACACTTTCCCATTGAGTATAGGTCATGGAAATTCATATTTTTAGTCAGGGAATTTGACATTTGACTTATAGTGGGATTCCTGATCTGACTTGGTGATAAAGATGGAAGTGTTATAATAATTGCAATAAGTATTCCAAATGGTTGCCACTGAGACAAAATATCTGCAACATCTCACAAATGCATTCACTGCATATTTAACCATAAAGACAAGAAAGTTATTGTCTTACATCTTACAAAACATTTGATGTTATTGGCTATTATCTCATTACAAACTTCCACGAGAGTTGAGATGGCTCTTTGCAACGAGGCTCGATAAATGCAGTCTTTACTCTGACGAACACATATCTTCTGAAAATACATAATTATGCTTAATTGGTGTGTTAGACTTCTTATCTTGTTAATTAACTGACTGGTTGATATTTCTGTAATTCATATTTCTTTTTTTTTATTAGTGATGAGCCACTTCGACAATGCATAGTGTCAAATTAAGTATTTAATACAGTTGATGGGACCTGCTGGAGAAACCAAAGGGATGACACTGGGAAGTCTTTTCTTCATGAAGCAAGTTCATAGGCTACTTGAGGGTGCTTGTGTTTTGTTTACTCTGAGTTTATATTGTGTTCATACATAACATTTTAATTTAAATTATTTAACTGGAATATGAAAATAATTTTGAAATAATTTATTTGAATGTTTATAATTGCATGGGGTAGGCAGCAGAAGCAGGTTGTACAATATTACTTGAATGAAGAAGCACAATATGGCTGATAGGAGATAATCAGACTGTGTATATATAAATGAGAAGTAAAAGGTTTGCTTTGGTTTAATTTCCTTAGGCCCCATAAGGGCAAATACTTCCTGTGTATTAATCTCAAGCATTTGTAAGACACTAATAGAGTCCCTTTCTGCTTAATAGAATGGAAAGTCTGTAAATATGTTATTGCTGTACAGTATTATTGGTTAATGACTTGTTTTGTTTTTCAACTTTGTTTCTTGAAGGCTGTGCATTTAATAATGTAAATATAATTTTAAAGAAATGACAAAAAAAAAAAAGAAGTTTGCACTGCTGTTTATTTTATATTCTGTTGATTTCAAATGTATATTAATTATATTAGAGAAATGTTTTGATTTATTTTGCTGAAATCTGCCAGTAGGAGGCTAAAACTGTTTGTTTGCAAGGGTCAGTTACCTGCGCGGCAGTGAGGAGCGGCGCTCACAGGAGAGACATATCTTCCGCGTTGCTGCCGTATAACTGCTGAAAACATGGTGTCACTCGGCCAAGCGCTCTGCGTTTACAAATGGTCGTATATTTTGTAAGTTTTATACGTTATGTTCTAACGGGTCAGGAATGACACTCACGCCGTATCGTACAGCTGTATACACAGTCGGGTGGCATTCTGCCAAAGGCCATGAAGACCAGTACGTACTTAATCTCAGTCAGAGGAACAAAAAATTATGACTGCCGTTATTTTTGGGTAAAGACCTAATATTAGACGAAAATAAATTAACATTGGATTAACAATAAAGAAAGCACCCATCCTGGCTACACCATGTTGATAGACAAAGCATAGCATAAAGGAGATGGATAAAGATAGTCGGTGTTTCACAATTGATTGGATTGGCATAAACTAAAATAACCCAGCTATTTTGTACGATGCAATGTGTGACATTAACCTACACAAAATCATCCATACCATGCCAGATATCTCAATGATTTATGTTATACATTTTACATGGCCGGTTCCACAAACATGGATTAAGGCTAGTCCTAGACTAAAACAAAAATTCAATAAATATCTCCATTGAAAAAGGATCATAGTCTAGGACTAGCCTTAATCCATGTTTGTGAAACCGGCCATATACATTTTTCCTGACTAAAGCCATATCAAGTTTAGTATAAAAATACATGTATAAACATACAAGTCCCTGAATCAGTGGGAAAAGGCTGTGAAAGGTAAGTTAAAATATATAATAAAGGCAAATTTGTATTTAATGCTACTTAAAACAATGGAACTATTTCCTTTTGAGTATTGTAATTCCCTTGTCGTCGTTGCGCCCCCCCCCCCCCAGCTCATCCAATATAATTAGATAAAAACTATTTGACAAACCTACAACACACTGCAGAGACTGGATCAAGGACAAAATATCTGATTGAGTTGTCTCCATCTGCAAATATTGTACTGTATTTGCAAGTACACATTAGTCACTACAGTTAGTTACTGGTGCCTGTGCGCTCATGAATACTTTGGAACATGAGGCTATGTCAAACATAATTCATGCATGTAAATAACCACTAGGCACAACCTAAACAGTTATTTTTGTGTGTATTTACAGTTCAATGAAAGGACATCTGCAACACTGGACTCAAAGCAGAGAAATGTCAAAGGAAATATTGAGTTCATGGGTCATGGCCGGTGTAGAATTTAGACAAGAAGTCAGTGGGGCGAGGTGTCTCTGTCTCATGAAAATATCTCATGATGTGTGTCTTCTGTTTCCACACATTAATTGTTTCTTGGAGATCCATCTTCCCCTATAGATGATACACGCAGTAAAAATAATTATAACTTGTATTATATATAGCTTGGCAGCATCCATATACATTGATCATGCCTCAAACTGTACAAATCATACATTTAGTTAGCAACCATTCAAATAAGACCACTTATTTTAGCAGAATTGGTTCAATTGGGCTGTAGAAAAGGTTCCAGAGTTAACAAATATCCAATGATTTAGGTTTTTTTACCTTGATGACTAGCATGTCAATCACACGAGGGTCTGTCACATGATTGTTTCTGTCAAACAGATCCCTCACTTTATTTCTACCCTGTCGCACTGATATGTCAAGCTGGAACGTGGAAACTGTTAAGAAAAAGTTATACAGGTCATTAAAACATCCATAAATACTACCTTCTAATGCATATGGTCGAATTATTAATTAAACTTTTTGTCAAACCGTACGGTAGTTCCTTAAGGCTATCAAATAATCTTAACAACAGCACATACAATAAACGAATGCATACAATAAAATCATGCTAGTCAGACAGGAACTTGGAATTGATATCACTCATGGTCTGCAACTGCGTCTACCTTGGCCTTGGTAAATACAAATAGGCCACACTCAGTTGACAAACAAAGCTAAATGAAATAACCAAAAAACTAAAGTTAACTCACACGAGACCAATAATGTTGTTAGGTCTGACTCTGGACCCATATTTTTGTATTACGTTAAAACGAGGTTCAATCAAATGTTATAAAGCACAATCAACGTTGTACAAAGTGTCAATCGTCTACCGTACCGTAGTCAGTCTAGTTATACTATTTACATATACCGTACGGTACCGTAGCTTCATTGCAAAATATCTTAAAATATATAAATCGTTAACTCGTTTGACAAGCTAACCGAACATGGTGTACGGTAGAATATTATTAACAGTGAGTAAGCTAACAGACACGACCTTGAAGCTCACAACACGGTTTTCTTGTAGTTTTCAGCGACATACATACCAGTATGTGGCACCTCACGGTACCAGGCTCGGTAAAGTTCCCGAACTCTGCGCTTTGCCTCGTCAATGTCTCGACTGAAGATGGGTTTTACAACTTTAGAAGCATATTGCGTTCTTGCTGCCGCGGTGGACGCCATCTTTGTTTTCCCCTGCTCTTCTTCTTTGGTTTGCAAACAGGTTGCCGCCAGCATCTAGACTGGAGTTTAGTTAACACCCGTGTTTTAAATGTGTACCATATTTCTAAATCTTTTACATTGTAATAAACAGTACCATAGCAAACAGTACCATTGCCCTGTTTTAACTGGTACATCAATTAATCATAGCTCATAAATACCTTTCAAATTAACTTCTGCATTGAAATTGTAAAGAAGGTGCCGTGCAGTTAGCCTGCCATCTATAGGCTAATAAAAAAATGTTTCAGTCATCTGTACTGTATATTTCGCGTTATGGGACCTTAGTTAGGAAAATAATATGTATGGTAGTCAACGGCAAGAATAACATTATTTTTAGATGCCGTGTGTTTTATGACACGAAGCACACGTTTGATTATTTAAAATAAAATTATTCTAGTCAAGAAAATATCAGTTTGTCGTGCATTTGTTTAAGTATAATATTGTGAAAATATGTAGCAGTGTCCGAAATCAATACTGATCATTATCTGTACTGATCAGTATGAATACTGTACTGTGTCTACTGTACAGTTGGCAGACAGTACGCAATACGCGTAACTGTGTCGTGACGTTGTCGCGTCACAATCCTAAAGACGAAGAGAGCATTGTTTTGGAGACGTGTGTTGTGCGAGACGAAAGCTGTAGTTCACGTAGTTGGTAGACACAAAATTAAGATTACTTTATAGTTTCACAACTGCAACGTTCTTGACTTGAACAATGTTATATAGACGCACATCATATGTGTACTTCGTGTCACAATTCAAACGGGATCTAAACATAACTTTATTTTCGCCGTTGACTACCAGATATTTTTTCCAAACTAAGGTCCCATAACGGCTCTCTATTTATGTATAACATAGTGTATAGTAAAATGCATGATTATGACATCCATATAGTTCTAATAACTTTTATTGATTGCAAAAATGGCTGACATATCACTGACAATTATTACATGCCTACAGTACATTAAATATAAACAGAAAATAATAGGTATGTAACTAGGGTTATAATCTTATAATACAACATTAAAAAAATATTGGCTCATTGATGCAAAATAAGTAATTTGTTGTGCTAGCGGCTGACAAATGCTAGATTATCCAATAAAGTTTTGGTTTATAGGTCATGCTTTTGAGACCATCTAGTGATACAGCATTAATTAAAAAACATTTTGGAGTATCTTCTCCACAAATAGTTGGTACAAATCTACAATGATTGAATTATATATTTCTGACATCCCAGGTATTATATTTGCCACTTGGTATTATTTGTAAAATATACAAATATTTATGTTAAGAAACATTCAAATTGAATGATGTATACAATAAATTCCAATTGGACAATATAAACTAGATAGACACTGCCGATAGCTATTTTTGTCTTTAACAAATCAAATGGCTCAGATTTGTATAAATTCCTCTGGGCAGATAAATACTAGACACTTGGTTGTCAGCATTTAATGAATTATGTGATATAATTAGCTTCACTGTTCACCTTTAACACTTAAATGTCATACTCTAGCTTTACTCCCAATGAAAATCAGTTTGTTCAACAGTAGTCCCAAAACACACTTTGAATCCTAAACGTATCATTAAAAATGACAATTGTAATAAAGGAGCTCGCCTTTCTGAACAAAGGTAATGCTACTTGTAGAGGAAACTGAGAAAAAAAGGACGACAGTAGTTCTTTTAAGACTATTGCATTCATTCCTGCCATATCACTCTCATGCCTCACTCATTAGCCTAAACAAATACATGGTACTTTTGTGGGTCATGCTTCCATATATACAAATGTAATCTTTCAAAAAATATTCCAGTTTCAAGTCCAAATGTGCATTCACTCTTACACTCACTAAAAACAAAAAGTGCAGATTGATATAATATGCGCTGCCCAGTGTATTTCAGTCAATCAGCTAATGACTACAGTAAGCTGCTGATTGGCAGAATGGTTGATAGTGAAGGCACTGCTAAGGTTCCCCAAACAGACTGTACTGTCCAGTAATCCGAGCCAGGCAATAGTCTCTTTTCTGGTAACGTGTCGTCCATTGTTTGGGTCACCACCACTAAACAGACATAAGTAGGAAAAGAAAAAAAAAAGAAAGAAAATGATGAGACATGTATATTCCATTCAAATTACAAAACAAGTAGCATTATAGTATACAGTACTAAAGGCAAGTCAGCTGTATTTATGAAGCACATTTCATAATCTGTGGCAATTCAAAGTGCTTTGTAAATAAAAAAGCAAATAAACTGATTAAAATAAGAAATGACAGTGCCAGTTAGCAACTGTGTGCAATTAGAGACAAGGGGCGTGACTAAGTTTACAGAGACAACCTTTAATTAAGCTGTTCCTATGAATCGGGGCCGTAATAACCACCAAATATTATGAGCCCAACCGATGGAGCCTTAACATTACGACCACTTGTGTAATATACAGTTGGTCCTCAGTCAGTCAACCAAACAGCTCCTACCCACTGAAGCAGGGACTGTCTAATGTAGGCTATTCAGTTATGGAAAAAATAATCATGGTTATTTTGGTCAACATAATTGTTAGTAGCCAAAATTGATTTAATTGGATTACTTGCACAGCCCTAGTCTAAAGCTATAACTACACCAAGTCGTGGAATAGCAACAGGGAGTTGTCTGGTGACAACCTAGCATTTCTGTCGCCACGATTGTAAGTGTTCCACGCACGGTGGGGTGTAAAATAATTTTTTTTTAAAAATGTGATACTGCATAGTATTGCAATATTTCCCATGGCGAGAATGTATCAATACACAGATGGCAAGTATCGCAATACATTTTGTTTTTAATTTATTTTTGTTCTTCATTACATAAATTGCACATGAGAATTTTACTAATATTTATGACATGTTCATGTCAATCAGCTTGACAATCCAATTTTGCAGCAATACAATATATGTGAGATGAATAAACCGATGTTGACGTAGATTTCCTTTGGGGACATCATTTGAAGTTGGAAAAAGTAATACATTGCAAAATATCGCGATAAAAAAAATAAATAAATAAAACAAATAAAAATAAATCGCAATAATATCGTATTGTGGGGCTTCTGGTGATTCCCACCCCTAACGCACAGGCACAGACTCGAGCAAGGACGCTCTTTCATATACTTTTGAGTATATGTGGAAAAACTTATCGGTAAACAGGAATGAGGAAGTTGCGAGACTTTTACTGACAGCTAGTAAACAACGAACCATCACTTCCACACGACAATTAGTAGTGCTTTCTTTATTAAATGTATGCCTTGTTAATCCAACAGCAAATTAAGACGACAACAGAAGACAAACGGTTCGTAGGAAATGAAGAATGTGGGTCAGGCAAACCATATCCAACAAGGAGCACAAAAGGTACATATCCAAATCTTAGCCGTGACCAAGAGGCAGTACAGTTTACATGTTATGGGCTGCTAGAAAAAGTATTTAAGTTCATTCTGTTTACATATTTGTCATGTTGATATGACTGAAATAAAGCCTGATAGCATTTTACCTAGCTTTATCCATCCAGAGTTGTAATTTTGCTGCGGATTCTGAATTTAAATCGCTTGCAAAAGTCGTTAGAGCATCGGGTTTATGTTACTCTCAGCAAGCGGTCGTGCTGCTACACCATAGATTCAACGAGCAACCTAGCAAAACCTGTTGATAAGCAGTCCTGCCTCCAAAATCATTGCAGTGTAATTCTAGTTTAAAAGCAGGGTCAGTCATTCTTGCTCCGCTGTACTCCGCCACATCACACATGGAAATGCATTGTGAAGCAAAGCGTATAGTGCTACGGCTTTGATTTGAGCAGTGTTGTTTGTGTTACCATTTACGGAGCCAGGATTGGCATTTAAGGACAAGCGGTTTGTTCGCTCTAAAAAAGTGCCCTGCATGTTTTAGATGAATGAACACACCCAATTCACATTAATGGGTTATCATCAGGCTTCTGCAAAGATTGATACTGACCAGTCATTAAAGTGTTCAGGAGCAGGGAGTCATCTTAAACATGCAGGGCAGTGTGTGTTCAGAACCAGGGTTAAGAAACACTGCTCTAAACCCCTCCTCCTGGCCCGTTCATACCTAGGTCTACCTGGACTGGTCACAGGGGGGTGGCTTCAGTGGTCCAGGCAGTTTCCAAGCACCTGTCCCTCTTGCAGAGCGGCCATGGCTAACCGCAGGTGCTCCTTCAGACTCTGGATCTCCCGCTCGCTACGGCCCTTCATCCCACTCAGCTCCTCTCGAACCTCCTTGTATCGCTCGCAGGCAAGGCGCCTCTCCTGTTTGCACATGGTAGAGAGCACTGCTGCTTATTTAGCAGACACGTGGACATCTTAGGGATAATATAATGTGTTTTGGGGAACGGGTGTTGCAAAACAACTGCAATAGAGTTAAAAAAAATTTTTTTTTTAAAGTATAAAATATACAATTGGTATACATTTTCCCAGGGGTACTTCAATATATTTTGTTATGTTCTCCATTGTTTCTGTATCCTGGGAATTGTAGGCATTGGATTTGCTGTATAATCATAGTTAATGACGTTAATCAGCATTCTAAGTAATGAATCTAATCAGTCGTTACACACCCACATGTAACATACCGTATTGAGAAACTGCAATTCGTTTCTTAGACAGCTGATCTCCTTGTATAAGTACTCCACCTCGTTTTCTTTCACCCTGAGGAGAACCTTGCAGCAAAACAATAAGGAGTGGTCAGAAGCATTATACGGTATTGACTGTATTTAGGCTTCTGGTATAAAAGGAGCATTGTGTGCAAAGGTGGGCCCCTGGAGCCGTGCACACAACAATATCAATTGCTCCATCTATCTAGTCATGTGCTTTTGTTGGAGATTCCATTGTACTAGGGATTCCACAGTGGAGGCAAAATGCTTATTTGCCTGTGCAAACAGACACACACACACACACACACACACACACACACACTATGCTATACACAGGATGGTAAAATATGGTATGATATAACATGATACTAGATCCTACATATTTAATTACATACACTTTAGCATCATCTTTTTTATGCTGACTGACAGTTTTTTGTACACTGAAATGTGTTTCCCACCTTGTGGCATATGCACAACCACTCCCAGGCCTGGGGATTTGCACTGGAATCTTTATACACAGTTATTACCTGGATTTTATGTGAATTTACACCTGCCATTTCCAAAACAAATGCTGTGTTGCAAGCAGTAAACTGCATGTGGGATGACTGTTAAATACCAAGAACTCACTAACCTAGAAAAGTACACACAAATATTAATAGATTGCAAAATTAATTTTCTTGTTATTTCTCTCAGGGAAAGATTTTATGAAAGGTATAGTTGCTTGTAATTGTAAGCAAATACACTTTGTCAAATTCACTAAATATTTCCTGAAATTTCAATAGATTATAATTTTCTGTGCATGCTGAAAAAAAATAAACTGGTACGTCTACACAGCCCCAGATACAATTAAACAGGAGGAATGCGCTCCATTCATAGCCTACCTCCAGTTCACAGGACATCCTGTTTCCGTTGTCATTGGCGACTCCCTCTGACCCTTGACCTTTAATGACAGTACGCATGTGGCTGATCTCATCTGTCAAGCGCGCCTGTAGGTCCTGAACAGCAAAACACAGATTAGGTTAATCGATTCCCACAACACTGTCTCTTGTGTTTGAGTAGAGATTTAGTAAAAACTTGAATGACCCAAGGTCTAAAGGCCATCTGTAGTCAAATGCTTGCATTTACAGTTGTGTTTCTGCTATAGCTTGAGTCAACACAGCGCTAGTAGTGTTTACAGTGTGTAAAAAAAAAACACCACGTGCCAACATTGTCTTCCCCCGTGTTGACGTCAAGACTGACCAAGCCAATCACATACTGTTGGCCCCGTGGTGTCGTATCACAATACATTTCCAGTCAGGCTCTTTTAGCCTGAAGCAATGACGTTGAACCAGTCTGAGCCAGATATTATCAGAATTGTGCAATAAACGACTGTAATGACGTAAGTGACGGCTTTACCAAGCGTCTCCATCTAGTGCATATGAAAGTGTAGCAAGGCACAACTTGTGATTCTGCTTCCCTGTGACAGGCAGAATGCAGTTTCAGCCACGTGTGCTCTGTTCATACATACAATGTTTTTAAGCACAAGTTGTGACAACATTACACTTAAAACGGGCGCTAACATGTTAGTTCTCTTTCTCGAGTGACGAAAATCCCCCATCTTAAGATTCCATGCAGGTAGTTTGCTCTTAACTCTGATAAAATGAGTTCCCTTTACCTGGTTCTCCTTCCTCAGCTGCTCCATGTCTCTCTCCTTGCGGCTGATGTCTCTCTCCCGCTCGGCATTGCTCTGCTCGGCCCTGTTTAGCTCCAGACACTTCTGGGAGTATCGCTCTGACAGACCGGCCAGCTCTCGCTGTAAGGCCTGTGTTTCTGCCCTGCAGGGAAGGCCATGGTGACACACCAATACACGTTTATTAGACAGTGTGGTCTACTGATGCACGCGCTGTTGCACACCAGTGACATGCTATGAGAAGGAAGACGTTTCAAACATGATTTCCTTTTTGCTAAAACTTACAACAACAAAAGAATAGAAAGAAAAAGGAGCTTCTGAGTACACCCATTAGAACTGAGAAACCGCATACAAGAGGAAACAAATTCCTAAATAAAGATGGCGTCCCACTAAGAAGGCAAAATGACAGACAGAAAAACGACATTACAACA
Organism: Forbesichthys papilliferus; assembly: GCA_025399855.1. Lineage (NCBI taxonomy): Eukaryota > Metazoa > Chordata > Actinopteri > Percopsiformes > Amblyopsidae > Forbesichthys > Forbesichthys papilliferus. Next base: position 2,883,415 of record JAODOY010000023.1, on the reverse strand, counting down.
ACCACCACACTGGTAGTGGTCCAGCTTAGACAAAGAATTCTGAATTGTTCTATAGTCTCCCAACTCTACTTCCCTGTACACAGCAACTTGAAAAGCCCTTTATGCCCAACTACCCACTTAAGAGCACAATACAGACATTCTCTTGCCCAATCTGTGTCTGTAGAGAGACAGACTGTGGCTGTGCCACAAACCAAGCACACACTATTTTCAGCAAATATGTAGTTTTGCCAATATATAGTACATGGCAATACTGAGCCTGGCATGCCTGTTGAAAAAGTAATACCGTAAACTGCAGTTGGCCAAGTAGAGGGTAAAGCAACTCCCAAGACAAACTATAACTTGTTATATCTTCTCCAGGGCACATTAGAAAAATCAAGAATTCTGCGCTTTTACAGGTTGCTGTGTATTATTCCATTGCCTGTTCATATACTAATAATATTCATCTTTATTTGTATAGCACGTCATACAGAATTGCATCTCTAAGTGCTTTACATACAAAATCGTGCTCCACATAAATATATAGTCAGAGATACAGAAAAACAACACAATTAATAAAAATGGTTAAAGGAATCTGATTAAAGAAATAAGAAAAATCTAACAAATGCATAAGATGGTAAAAAAAGGAATTAAGAAAAAGCCGTATGCTACCAAGATGTGAAGCAACAATCCTACTTTTATTTCCATTTTAACCTCAAAGTTCTATTATAGAGAACTCTGCAGCTGGCTGGATCTGGTGTAAATTAAATAGATAACTACGAATAAAGTAGAAAGACTCCTATCTACTATCTAGTAGTGAGAGTTTGTTTACATCATTAGCATCAACTGCCTTGAAGAGACATACTGTTGTTGGGTCCGCAAGGTCTGTGAGTCCATAACTCCCCCGGTGAGCCTCTTGGCCTTTTCCACCTCCCTCTCCAGTTCCTCTTTGTGAGCCTTCTTCAAAGCCTCCATTACTATTACGAAACAAAAGACACACAAAATAACTTTAACAAACATGATGGGATGATCTCAAAGATAAACATTGTCCTATTAAAAATAAATAAATAAAAATGTATCGTAAGCAAATACACTTCTTCACCAAATATCTCCTTGCAGTCCGCCATTTTACCGTTCTCTCTGTGCTTGCTGAAAAAATAATCTGGTACTTCTACACAGCCCTGGCTCCGTAAATAGGAACACAAACAAAGTGGTGCAGACCGCACATAACAATACCCTAGCCTTTGCAAGCTTCTGGTGGTGCACCTTGTGGCATTGAAGGGAGAGGTGTTTTTGTCTTGACTGGAGTTTAAAATTAGCAAGGGTTCTCAATAATTATTTAATGTGCATTAGGGCTGTGCAATTAATCGACATTTGAATGCGATTTAGATTTCAGAACCTAACTATCACAAAAACAACGTAATCAAAAAAGAGATAATAGGGACATAGCTCACAGCGGAGAAAGCTCAGATGTTGGCACGTAAGATCACTCCCACAAGTTGACTCAGAGTGAACTTTTGAAGCGCAGCTTTGTGCAGTAGCCAATGAGAATACAGATACTAAGTCACATGCCCAATCTTCCACATTTGACAAGCAGATACCAATAGCTAGTACTGCTAGCTAATCAAATGAATGTGGATTAAATGGAATAAACTATAATTAAAGCAGCCATATTCACAACCTCTCTGCTTTGGACAATTTATGTCTCTACAACTAATAAAAATCAGATTTCCGCTATGTCCCATTTGTTGTATCTGGTGGCTCATCTAATGAAGTGATTATGATTCATTTAAAAATCAGGGCGGGAGAGGAGCAGCATTCTTCTAATCAGGATTATGATTCATTTAAAAATCAGGGCAGGAGAGGAGCAGCATATTACTAATCGTGACTATGATTCTTTCCCTGACCTCGTTCTGTGTCCTGGGTACCCTCCAGCAGCAGCCTGTCCCTCTCCTCGGCCAGCTCCCTGCTCTGCCTGCCGTGCTGCTTCTGCAGCTCCTCCAGGGCCTGCCGGTGGGCTCGCTCCATAGACGCCAGGCTGCGGCCGCAGGGGGCCTCGGGACCACAGCCGCCCCCCCCTCCACCTACTCCTCCCGCACGGAAACGCTCCAGCTGCTGCCTCAGTGACGCCACCTGAGAGAGAGCGAGAGAGAGACACACACACACACACACACACAGAGATACACGGAGGTAAAGCACACTGAAGAACTGAATTAATGACGACCTCTATTGGTTTTATACGTTAAACCCATGGAAACGTAACTATTTCACTTATGGTCTCAGCCTCACTACGCATCAGTTCATCTACTGGTTTATATGTTAAACCCATGGAAACGTAACCATTTCACTTATGGTCTCAGCTACACTACGCATCCAAATGCATCAGTTCATAGTTTTATCGCAGATTAGAAATGTATTCAATATTGCTGCCGTGTCTGTACAGAGGTGCAGCTGGACTGGGAGATTATTTGAATATACTCATATTCAACAGGTTTAATATACTCATACTGAAAATAACTAAGCATGTATATAATGTTTCCATTGTCCCACTCTAACAGGTACAACACTCACGAAGATGTCAATCAAAATGTGTCTGTACATAGTCGGACCAAAAAGCATATGAACTAAAGTTGTTTTTATTAGAATGTTTTTTGGGTTTTTTTTAACTAAAGATTTGGTGGATGTTTACTAATACACAAATTTGACAACATACTGTATGCACTCTATTTGAGGTTATAGTCCATTTTAAAGTAATCTAACATAAGAAACCGTGTTAGCAATGACAATGATTTGGCAATAATGTGCTTCAGCGCCCAACTGGTGACGAGTTTATTAAACAACAATACCGGCATTTGTTTTAGACTTACTCGGTTCATGTTAGAATAAACTATGCAACGATTACCGTTTAAACCACATTGGGCCGTCCCACTGCAAACACTGGGACGGGTTAAACAGTTGTTCACACAGGTTCAAACCAATACCACTACAAATCACACTGACAGAACAGGAATTTCAGCAATATTTCCCCACTACTGCCATCTGCGTATGCTATGACATTGTAAAATATGATCTGTTGCTTGGATAATACCGCTGAAAGACTAAATACATGCAAGAAGAAAAGTGTTATCAGGCAGAAAGCAGGGAAGGTTAACTTCATCGGGGCTGATGAAGAGTTAATTTGCATTGCATTTCTTTAACTTTGCAAATTAGAAAATCAACTCCACGCACTACCTCCCTCTGCAGCGCCTCATTGGCTGACTGGCCTGTGGGCCGCGACCCCTTGGCTGGTAAGGACCTCATCTCCTTCAATGGCAGACGTTCAAACTCCGCCCACTTCTTCTCTATCTCTTCCTCCAGCCGTAGCGGATCGGAGGCCGGGCCTTTTCTAGACAGCACGGCCTCCCACTGGCTGCTTGTGGCATCCCTGTTCTTCTCCTCGTGCCACTGGCTGTGCTCCCTCCCCTGACCCTCCCCCGCTTCCCTCTGATTGGCCGGGAGGGGGCTGGAAGGGGCCGGGACCGGCGACAGCTCCACGTAGTCAAAGCGGCGGTGAGCCACAGGAGCAGCGGAGAGGGATTCGGGACGAGCGTCGCCGTGGCGCGTAGGCGTACGGCGCGTGGACATCACAGAGCGAGAGTGAGTGATCTCCTTGTCACTGCTGCCATCAGGGAGCCTGGAGAAGGGACAGGGACGATACCATTAGCATTATCTTTGGCCAGTATTGAGATCATGATTATTTAAACAGGATTGCACAAAGTGCAGTTACTGGACTAAGTGCAGTGGCTGCAACATATTTCCAACGAAACAAACAAACAGTGAAAACACCTTCAACTGGGACATTTCCCTTAAGCTTTTTAGAACAAGGCAAAATAATAGTTCACTTGCAGTTATTACATTACATTGTTTAAAACATATAGTAGTTGTTTTTTTTCTCCTCTCAATTATGTAGTTTTTGTGACTGTTGGGAGCAAAATTGAAATGACTATTAAGATTTGATCAAAGGCACAACCCGAGTTACCATTTCACTGACTTCAGGAATTACACACACTTACACACACTTACACACACACACACACACACACACACACACACACACACACACACACACACACACACACACACACACACACACACACACTATCAAGGCTGACAGAGCATGTCAACCAGCAGCAAACACAAGCCCTCCATAACCAATTAAGGCTCAGCTGCAGATAAGTCACTGTTCAAATACAGCATGCAACTACAGTGGTGCTCCCAGACCCCTGCTTGTGTTAAAAGTGTCAAATACATTTCAATAAGTCGTATTTCGGAATGTTGAGTCTTGAAGTCTGGGCCTGAAATGCTCAGCTAGTAGAAACATGCAACATGATAAACAGTAAAACGCGTTTATGCATATTTAGCTGTAAATTCTGACACAGCATGGAAACGTACAAACTCCCAGCTACATCTGAACACCGCAACGTACTGTGTGAGGTCTGGAGAGCTGCTGGGGCGGATGCATTTCTTCAAAACCTCTATCCAGTTCCGCCTGATGCCTGCAGTCATGGCTGACAGGGTGAAGACGGCCTCTCGCGTCTGACGAGAAGAGGAGAAACACAAGAGGTTGATGAAAGAAACAAGCCGGCAGATATTGATAGTGTGGAGATATGAATGTATAAAAGTGTAGCCAAGGCAGAGGAAAGCTGAACAGCCGTAACAGATGAGTCAAGATGGTGTGATAGCATAAAAATGCAGAAGAAACAGAGTTAGGGCGGGGTGAAGAAGATAGGGTTTGTGAACATTGAGGAAGAACGAGACCAGTGAAGATCTGTGAAGGACACACCTACCTGGATCTGAAACCCATAATTCTTCTCCACATCAAACTCCAAAACCTTAACACATGATTTTAGGTCAATCTCTCCATCAATGTCATCTTTCTGTAATAGAAACAAGGGGCATTTTAATACAAATCTGTTCAATAGTGGTTTATCAAGAAGCAGAAAGCTAGTTAATACATTTCCAAAAGTCCAAGAAATTACATTTGGGTTACAAACTATTTGTACAGTGAGCAACGGGTCTGGGCAGTGGAAAACACGGTTGACATATTGCTCAATTACAAGTGTCTGGGTAAAAGCATACCTCCTCTGCTGTGGAGTCTCTGTAATACTTGAGTCCAGCATCCGTCAAAACAAACCAGTGCTTCTTCCACTAAAGAAATACACAAGTCATTATCTAACAGCAACAGGGCCTGTGCCTTTAAGAGAATCTAAGTTGTACAAATACACAATACAAAGTAATCACAATGAAACTATACCGTATAACCATATGATATGAAAAACAGACTTCAAGGTGGCAGCTTATAAAAAAAAAAAAGTGTTTAATGTTGGCCACAAGGGACAGCGCTGAGCTTATGTGGGTCCATTACTACATAATACTCTACACACCACATTGGGCAACACGTGCATTTTAACGTGGGAAAACTCACAAATTGGTACGTCGTTATTCCAAATGGAAGCAAAGCATTACTTCATCTTAGATACTGCATAGATCATGAATTGTAATACCATGCACAAAAGACTTACAATGGGAAATTACTATGCCACTTTAATTTTAAACTTTCAGGGTAAAACTGGTCTACCACACTACTGGTGCATATAAAAGAAACTATGCAGCCGTTGCATAATGTAAACTACAAGTGACATTCCAATGTTCCAGTCTAAAGGTGATACATGAACCTAAGGATCATTCGCTCAGGCATATCATATTTGAGACAGCTGTTGTGCCTACTTGTATGATGACAAAGGACAATATGTTCCTATCATCTTACAAACAACCTTTCTCATTAGGAGAGAAGGATGAGGGAGAAGTGGGATTATGACAGAGGAGAGGACCCAGGCATAAGAGAATAGAGACAAGAGACTACAGGATATTTAGCCTACCTCGCCAACATCATCCAGTTTTGACATCCATCCCTTCTTGAAATTAAGCAGGTCAGGCTGTGAAGCAAAAACACATTCAATTTACCCGTACGTAAAAAAAAATATATATAGAAAATAGAGCTCAAAGTAAAACAAATGCGGGCTGCACATTTAAAAGTGCATTTTTTAGTATCTTAGCAGTTATGTCAGTCATTTCAGTTTGAGTATAAAAACAAATACACAGGGCAGATCAGAGGTGTTAGGATACCCCCCCAACCTTCCTGGATGTTAACAGAAAGTCAGCAGAGAAGCCAAGAGACATGGTGCCAACTGACAGAAATACTACTACTATACATGCATACGTATACGTTTCACACCAAATTACAATCCTGCCAAACTATTATAAACTAGTGAATTTGTCATTACCGCCGTCATAATTTGATAAGCACAGAGCAGATAAGATTATAAAAGCATGCCCGCTAGCACATACCACAACTAACAAGACAATTAACTAGACTTCTGCTGTGTCATTGCTGGAAGTTTTATTTTAATTAGCCATAGGTATTTAAACTAATTTGATGCAAATTGTTTTATTGATGTGTTAGCGACAGCACCTGTATGCTACCTTTAACAGAGTCAACCCAGTTTAATAAACATAATCAAGATCAGATAATAAGGTTGAGTTCATTATTGTAAATTGAGATCCTACTGTATATGGACGGAGTGTGTTCAGATTAATCCTACTGTATATGGATGGAGTGTGTTCAGATTCATTACAAGCATGTAGGGCAAGTTACTTCTACAAAACGTGACACAGCCCACAAGCCATGTTTGCTCAATTGGACATCTGACAGAACATGGTTTCGATAGCTTATCTATGGTGTAAATTGAAACTGCAAAATCAAATGTCATTCTTTAAATCAGATCCTGCTTTTAAACCGGATTCTGATTCCATGTGCAGCAAAAGCTATTTAAGATATACTGCCCTCCTTGCTCACCTGAGATTGAGTCACATTGTGAATTTACTTTTGTGTCTGACACTCAACAAGTTCCAACTGATCTACTGCCATTTCCCAGAAGAGCTTGTTTACTTTTGACAGGACGATGGGACATGCGAGAAACACATGCGCTAGGTACATGAAGTTGACTTGATCCTGGATTATGATTAGTTACCTAACCTTTGGCACATTCCGGGGTTATTCCTGTTTTATCTTTCCAAAATGTATACAGGTAACTAGATATTATCACATTTAACCTCTTCCCACCATCTAGGCAAACTTCGTTTTCTCATAATTTTATATTTTTAGCTTCATTGCTCATTCTTCCCCTCCATATTCCCACCTTTGTTTCTCTTGAAACTTCAAACCTTCCCAACTCCCCCAGTCTGGTGAATGCATGTCATCACATTCAGTTTACACAGCAACACAGTAGCTTGTAGGTGTTTTGTAGGTAAATCTTACCCACAATGCTTGCCTTTATTCCTCAACCCTTCAACATAACCTGGAGTTAACTGCATTATGAAATGGAAGATTATTCTGTGTTAAAATGCCTTTAAGGGATTGGATTGACCAAAAAAAAAGTAACTTGTGCCTACATCTTAAAATGACATCAGGCTAGCGTGCTTGCCAGGATTCTTCATTCTCAAAATTAAAGATTAGATATCCGGTATGTTTCTTCCACTTTCCTTCAACCGACAGTTAGGAAAAGTAGTATAAAGTATCAGTTAACAAAACAGCCTCTATTGAAATATTTCCCCCAAACGTCCTTAACATTATATTCTCTTGGGCAAGAACCAGTCAAAGACAACGAAAGGGAAAACTGCATTTATAAACAAGCCTATGAGGAGTGTGTTTTATGGCGTGTTCTTTAAGAAACAATTCATTAAAAAAGGTCAGAAGACAAAAGGTCAAATGCTTGGGTTTGTTTCAGAGACAATGTCCACCCACTACAGTATGATGGCTTGGAAGCAACCATTAAAGCAGTGACTATGTAGCTATTAGGTTTCTTGGACCTAGTTAATAACCTCTAATATAATACATCAAAAAAAGACATACACTGTATTATTGTTTCACTGTTCCTTTCGAGGAAGTAAATTCCATCTTAGTTTCTACCTCCTTATTGTAATGTAGGCTAGTAACTAAAACTAGTAACTAAATATATGACAACAATTGCTGGCCCCTAAACTGACACGTAAGAAAACAAATGACACGACTGTAAACAGTATTGGGTGCACATTGAATGGAGATGCTCTGAGCAGGAAGTTATTACACTCACTGGCAAACCCACAGCAACACACATTGCCGTAAGAGAAAAGAAGAAACATTCAAGGTGTCGAAGTAAGTTTGCAAGACACACCCTCATATCAGAGACAAATTGCCTACCTCTCAATACAATGCTCAGTTACGGTTAAACAATAATTACGTTAAATTACAATTATTGAATTTAGCTAGGAAGGAAAGCAGCCGAGCTATTGTTGAAGAAAAGCAATGTAATGGCAGAAATGCACAGACCCACCCGTGAACTACTACAACTTACCGTCATGGCAGCAGTATCCAGATGCAAAAGGAACACAATGAAGGAAACAATTGGTTATCGACGTACAACGCGATCGCCTTTTCCCAAACCTTCAAACTTGGAGAACCGTAGATTACAGTATCCCAACGTCTAAAGTAAAAGTTTTACTGTGTCACTGAGAGCTATGCAAATTCAGACCAAACCGCGCTATTCATCCATTTGAATAGTCTATTCGAAGCGCGATGACACGCTTACATCATGTTAAGTCCAAAGTAAGAACCCCATTTCTTCAGATGAACCCTGAAGACATACGCTGTTGGGCAAATTGTCTTATTTTCACAACTTTCTGACAGATCGCTGCGTGTAGCACAGTTGCACTCTTTTCGCCCTCGTCTTCACTTCCTGGGCGGACCAGAGAAGATCTCTTGAAGAAAAAACACGCAACGCAACACACCATGCAACCAACCACGGGCACCAGTAGGTCTGCCCGCGATCATTTGCATAATGACAATATTGTTATTCAAAGAACATGCATAGATTGAAACGCAATCCAAATAAAAATTAAACAGAATGTATGAAACCAAAGTCTTCACATGTTTTATATTCTTTATATTTCTGCATCACCCCCGCCATGCTAGCTAGTTTCGTTTTAGGAATGTCCATGCGTGCCCCAGCAAAACCACACGATAAAGCATCGTCAGTCGACCCAGTCTTAGGAAATGCCTTTCGGCTATAGGTGAACTGCATACAACCACCAGCTGCTATAACAGAAGTAAAATAAGTCAAATATTAATTGCAGCAACCTATGGAGAACAAATTTAAATATTTATACGTTTACAAAAGCATAAACTTGATAAAAAAACAGCTCAGCAGCCCATAACAATACATCTAATATTAGTTTAGATTACAGAGGTCTTCAACAGGAGGTCCGGGATCCCTAGGGGGTCATCTAAATGATTTGATCCCAAACTTATTTTCTTCCAAAAAACATAATTGTTGGCCCAGCAACTAAATGTTTCATACCATAGGCTGTGTTAGGTGATCCCTATGACAGTATCACACAAGTGGCCCTTGCCCTGAAGATTGTTGAAGACCTCTGGTTTAGAATATGTACATGCAGACCAGCAGAACTACAAAATACCTGCATTTGTTCAGGTCTGTGATGAGGACCTTTCAGTGAACCAGTTTCCTCCACCGAGGGACTACCACACCTCTAGGGAGAACAGTATTGTATAAGATGATATCCAGTGAAGTTTATGCAAACAGAGAGCTGAGTTTCACAGCAAAAATGAGTTGCTGTTTCTTTACACAGGTTAATATTTGTGGTTAGACATTTACATGTGCGCTGCAGATAGTGAACTATTGCAGAATGAATGATGTAATTTTTCTTTGGACACTTTCACTTCACTGCAGTCCGTGGTTGTGTTATTCTAATGGAAGTTCCAATCACATTACACTTGTAACTTTTTCTATGGATCTTTCATCTTTCACTCAATAATCTGATCAAACCAATATAATAATACACCAGTATATTAATTATTTGTTGTGTAACTGGTGTTTGTTTGCAAAAAAGATCCCGACATTGTTTGTGTATAGTGAAAGCCTATTCCTAGACAACATTAATTATTACCACATTTCTAAGTTGATCAGTGCCTATATTAGCTTGAAAACGTTTGATCCACAACCCTCAAAAATACATTCATCCTCTATGTGACATCTCTGAATAAATACATGATTATTACCAGCACAAAAATACATGGAAAAAAAAATAAATAAA
>JAODOY010000023.1:2815781-2870399 GCA_025399855.1 Forbesichthys papilliferus | reverse complement strand
AGGCCCCCCCCCCCCCCCCCCCGCCCTTGGAAATCCCTTAGAAACAGAATAGCTATGATTGCCCTCGTAAATTCAGGAGACACCACAATTGCCATTTGCCACCGAGAGAATCACTAGACACGTTACTCTGCCCGCAGTGCCCATGGGCAACATTGGACTCTCTTTACAATGTAGTGACATGAGCCTAAATCTAATTGAGTTGGAAAACATGCAGCAACTAAATATAGTACAACTGGAGTCATGTTAATTGTGATCTGGATTTGAATGGAGTATTTGCTGTTTATAGAGGTGATCTAAATGGCTATAATCTGGGTGAACATGCCGTGGAGCTGCAAGGCCTGTCCAATATCTGCAACCATGGTGACGGCAAGATAGCAAATTAATTAGCGCTCACCTTCATAGCAGTCTCGGACCGTGTCAAAGTACACGTAGAACTCCTCATTGGTGAAGAAGAGGAGGCTGAGCCAGGAGTCGAATGCGTAGATGGGCACAATGAAGAGGATTCTCACTATGTGCCTCTGTTCGTTTGGAGAGCTGTGGTATCGGAGGTGCATGTAAATCTGAAAGAGGGGGGGGGCGGACCAAGGACAAAGGTTAGGGTCCCAACAGGAGTACCCCTAACATGGAAGACATCATTTTAACCCATTACGACAATAAGCAGTAGTGGTGTTGATGTTAATTAACGTGTACCTACTTCAGTTTGTACACAATTTGTCCATTTGTCTTGGCAAGTTTGTGTTGACTAATGTACGAGCAACAACTAGGCCCTTCTTGGCACGGTGTGATTATATACTAGTGACTGTGCTTTCTCTCTCATCTAGAATACAATGATGAGCTTACATAACATGAATACATGCTGATCTTTAAGTGAGACCGACCACAGAATGTGTGACACTAGTTTGGAGATGTTGCATTTTAATATTTAACATAACATCCTTTTCGTACACTTTTATTTCTGTATGCAACATCATACAGTGCATACACGTAGGCCTATTCGTGCATGAATAGGACACAGAGAGATTGCCGTCTGTGCGGGGAGGCCATTGTTAATGTGTTTGTGTGTGGGTGTGTGTTTTGGCTCAGCTCTTGTTAATGCCCATTTAAGCAGACAAGCATGCAACAGAAAGCGGACCGGGAGGGCCTTTGGTCATCGGCACCTATTGAGGGCCTCATCCACTCTCTGTTCACTTACACAGGACCACAGGTATCACCTTTCCTGACGCCTGTGTGTTCTGCTCGCCCGGGGCTCGTTGCTAGGAGACACCCACAGTACCCTGCACACGGCTGATGTCATGCTGGACTAGAGAGAGGAGTACCTGTTGCCAGAGCGACAGCGGGCTCATCTTTAACCCTTTGAATCATTAAGAAAAGCCTTGAGGTTCACTCATACTGTACGTCGTGCACTTATGCAACAGTCGAGTGATAATGGAAAGCACCACTGTAACGTAATAGGTGATCCAGAAAAGAGATTACTACATTTCCCTTATATCGTAGTTGTGAACTGTTGTTTAAGTCAATCGATCACGCTGCACACAAGCCACTGCATCACATACCAGTAGTAAACAGCTTCACCATCTACGTGGCCTACAGAACAGAAAGCAGCAAAGCCCTGGCATAGAGGCTCTACGGCCCAGCAGCCTGAGGTGTCGAGATGGACACGTTCCAGGCAGCACAATCAACCTGAGCTTGGTAGCCTGCGAGAAATCTGAGAGAAGTCTTTACAGGCACCGTTTCCTCTCGTCTGCATCTGCAGTGCAACGGATGTCACGATGGCAGCCATCTTAGAAGGGTGCATCCCCATGTACACAACTAAAAGATGCCTGTGCGTGGAACGTGTTTAAAGGCAGGGTCAGTCGTTCTTGCCAACTATGAGCTCAAATCAAAACAATATTTCCCTCTGCGGTGCGTCGATATGCACTGTGAAGTAAATCGTACTGTAGTACTACAGCTTTGTGGATACGAGCAGTGTTCGCCACTTTGTTTATGTTCCCATTCATGTAGCCAGTACATATGGGATTATTTCTCCAACACGCGCAGAGAACGATAAAATAGCAGAATGCGAGGATATACATTTGTGCAAATTTAAGAAAAGCGTATTAGCTTACAATAGCTGACTAGACATTTAACACGGCTAATATACATCCTTTATAAGACCATGTACACATTTTAAGATCAGTACTTGGTGTGATATGTATTTGGATAAACACAACAAAGACCTGTTGTGTAATATTCAAGATGAATATGTGGTACGGTGAAAACTCAAACAAACAGGTCAACAGTGGTGGGACGAGCTCCCGCTGCTGTCAGACAGGCCTCACCTGATGACAGGTGAGGAGTAGCGCCGTCCAGACGAAGAACCCTGAGATCATCTGGGCGGTGGAGGTCATGAGGAAAATGGGCTCCTCGGGCGTGACCAGCGGGGCCTCTGACACCCAGGAGGAGTTTGCGCCGCGAGGGGCCACGGTGGCTGGAGGCCCCGGTGCCAGGCCGACGGGGGAGTCGTTACCCAGCCTCTCTGACAGGGGGACGTCTCGCCGCCAGATCTGACTCATCTGTGTGAAGAGAAGACATTTGGGACTGTACGGTCTTCTACAATACAAATGCATATTGAACGCACAATGAAATTCAGACCTTTGGGGAAAACACTTCGGTTAATGCGATGAAGGCTACATTCCAATCACTGTACATCGTGCATGCTGGGTTGTGAAGCATGAATAAAACATTGTTATAAAAGGAGGGCATACAAATCAGGCGTTGCCGAATCTAAACACTAAAGCCCAAGGGAATACCTGGTGACAGAGACAGAAGGATCAAGGAAAGGCAAAAGCAGGAATAGGATAACCAGCGGAGTGAACTAGTCAAAGCTACAGAGAATATGTAGTCGACAGTCAGATGAAAACACCAAACAAGTGAAAATGCCAGACAAGTATAGGCTAGGCTAACACTGTAGCATGGGTGTAAAGTGTGTGTGTGTGTGTGTGTGTGTGTGCGCGCTTGACGGGGCAAGCAGCAGAAATAACAAAATGCTGTGACAACCACAAGCCGAGGGCTGCTGACACATATTCACATATTCTCCCTCCTCTGTTTCTCTGTGTTTCTGCTGAGACGTACGGTAGAGCTGTCAACAGGCCTAGACATAAACACATCCCTACAAAGCCTAGGACAGGTGTAGAACAGAAAACAGTGACACGCAATAAAGAATGAAGACATACTACGCTTGTGACCAACCAAACGCCTTCTGGTTCAGACCTTCAAGCCTTATTGGTGCTATATTTGAGTTAGCTGCAGTCATTTCCTTGTCTCTCCTGCAATTAGCTGCACCTTTAAAAGTAATCTAAACCTCATAGCAGGGGTGACCCTGATAATAAATCAAGCCCATTGGTAGAATGATGGCACCTGCCTTCACTATGAAAGTTGCATCTAATCGGCCTGCCGTACAGCACAATGCAATAAACCTGCGTTGGGCCCAGGCTTGCTAATAATAGAAGCACATCAAGCAGCGACGAAACCTAAAAACCTGCCAGCAAGACGCTTCTTGCCACCAGAGATCACTATGTACCGTCATAGCTACACCGTCTGCAGTCCAGGAAGGCAATAATCTAATCAACCAGATCGACATGCACCAGCTATATGATGTGCTGCTGGGTGGTGATCATGGATGACTCACAATGCTTATCAAAGACACTAAAATAATCTGCTGGTAATACGTATGATGGACTGATGCAGGAATTGGGCTGGGTCAGGAAATTCACATTTCATTATAATATAACATTTATTTTTTCATGTAAAATAGATCTACTTTGGGGTTTTGAATAAATTGCCTATCGTAAATTTGACACATAAACTGATAGCAGAAATGACAATATTATCATTACGTTATGATTTTGTCATACAGCCTATATATTTTCTACAGGAACAAAAATTCACAGCGGTCCATTTCAAAACTATTGTACTGTGACCTAAATCCCGAGTTGACATCAGGAATGTTTATTTAGATCCAAAACATAAAGACAAGACTCATTGGTTGTTAAAGTATTAATGCATAAGAAGTAGTAGTAATTCATGCTTTGCTATTATGTATCGTTTCAAATTCTTGAATAAACACTGATGTGCTACGTTAGCAGCTTGCTTGTATTCTATTACGACCCAGCACCAGCGTCATATAACTTGCTGCTGCATTATGTAAAACGAACGTTAAGATTCAACGCTGATTTCTTAAACGTGAATAATTCCAACTAGTGTGTCTTATTAACACCGTGTGACAGAGAGAAAAGACACCATTTATGAAAGCTACAGATTTGAGCTATTTGTTTTGTCTTGTCTTGATTGTTTGCTTACCTCCTCTTCTGCAGTTGTTTGATTTGCACAGGCTGCGGCTGGTTGGATCCAAGCATCAATTTAGGCAAGCAGTTATAGTAAACGTTGTAGGCAAACCTCTTATCCTTAACAGAGAGCTAACATCCGACCTCTGTCTGCCAACTAAATGTGTTTACAGCGTGTACTGTATACTTAGAGACTCGTATGAACGGCCACCGCTTGGCTTAAACCTGGAAAGTGTCGCGTTTGTGTACGGTACTGTATTTTAGCTAACGTTAGCAATTTGCCTAGCCAGGCTTTAGCATGAAATCGTTCCCGATAATAAAATTACAGAAAACATGTCTAAGCCACCTTTCAGTTAGCTGCTGTTCAAAAAAATATTAAAATATATTTAACCAAAAGCTTGCTTCTTTCTATCTGTTCACTTCCATTTCTGAAGCTCTTGTGGCACCGTTAGAACAGCCAACACAACTCAAATATTCTGTTACACATGCGCAATGCCTAATTATTTTTGTGGGACTCAGCTCAGCCCTTTTCTCCATGTAGAATTATAGAACAGCTGTACTGTACTTGAATGTGGCTTTTAATTGCCTCCACCCTCAAACGACCATCTGACTTCCAGTCATATTTCACACGTCAACACATCAGCATTGTCTGACGCACACTGAACAGAAACTACACTATAATCAAACATTTACGTTATCACCTGAAAGAAAAAAAAGCCTAGTGTGGACCATTTTTTCCATTCATTTTTATTACTTCATAAAATATACACAAATACTGTTGTAAATAAAGTTAAAATGTGTTAAACTGTACAAGATATCAGTACACAATACATAAAGTGAATTCCCCCATTACCCCCAAACAATTTCTAATTGCCCTGTCAACTCCCATCCGTTAGATTGCCACTGGGTCCATTAGCCCATACACGGGTATAATAATAATAATAATAATAATAATAATACACAGGTCACTTACCAAGCTATGTATGAAAGTCCAGGGTATGTTTGTTTTCGCAATGACATCATCAATGTTGCTGGCAGTTGAGATCCAGTGTGGGGATGTCAACAAACTAATCACATCTTTGTCATAAGAGATAAAGGATGTCCCTATACCTAATGAACTTACAGGATGACGCACCAAGACTCATGCAATAAACGAGCTTCTACTTAAACAGGATATTATTAAACAAATGACCAGTACTGGTAAGTTGAAATAATTGGGTATAAAATAAATAGAGAGCAAAAACTGAATAAACAGAGACAAGAAATGTGTTTGAGGATAGCAGGGACAAGCACACACACATCTCAGAGACCCAGGTGGCAGTGTAACAGTAGCTAAACCCCAATGGCATACAATTTAATTGCATCTTAAAAAAATGGGGGGGGAAAAAAGGATCTCTATCCAGCCTTGTTTAAAGTATTTAGTATGGATTTTCTACTTTACACTTTTAAAAACAACTAAACACATTTGGCTTTACAAGAAATTAAAAAAATATTTACAGGGAAAAAAAAAAAGAAATTGAGAAGTGCCCCTCTGTCCTATTAAAACTATTATGGATCCTGCTCATTCCCCTCAGAACCTCCATAAAAATAATTAAAAAAAACACTAATGATTTTAATAAAATTAAAAAAAGAAAGTATATAAAAAGCCACGGTTTTCTGTGGACAGTTATGTTGAGGGTACTTTAAAAAGTATTTTGTCTTTACAATAGCCAAGTCAACCTCTACCTCCACGTCTTGACCAAGGAACACAAATAGTAGGTAAAAACAGGCAACCCCAGTGTGTGTGCGCACGCACGCACGCACGCACGCACAAGACACAAAGGGAAAACATTAAATGTGAAGACGGAGGGTGGCTGAGCTTGTTAGGAGGAATTGCAAATCAGTAAGACATTGGTAAAGCATCCATCGCTACATTTACAAGACCACTGCAGTACAACAGCTAAAACAATCACTTACTCAAGCTTTCTTTTTTAAACGTCATTCCCCTTTTGCCCATTGCCTCATAAGATGCTTCAATCCACCCCTGTATATTTTAGCTGTACCTTATCCTCTCATTAGACCAAAGAAACAACAATTCTCAAAGGAAAGGGCCCGTAGTCACAACAGGAAACTCAAACTACTCCTGTACTACTCTGAAATATTTAAGAGTTGAAAGCATTCATAGGACAAGTCATGATACTTTTTTGCAGTGCAAATGGGTTGACCAAAACCTTCATTAAGCCAGATATTTAACAGGACTTCTTTTTCCAAGATATCTTTCTTGGCCTAATATTTCACAGGACAGGATATTGATGTAAGGATTTCATTTTGAGAAAGAAACCAGAAATCATGGGTTAATAGAAGAAAATACAAGGGAATAGCACTGGCATTCTGTTGCCTCTTGCACTGAGGTGGAGGCAGTTGTGAGCGCAGGTCCTGCAATCACAAAAGGGTTTGTCTGATGGATGTGGCGTTTCCTTAGATCTCATCAGGATCTACTGTCCGTTCCTGAAAAAGGTCCACTGACATTGGCAATCATATAATAAAAACAAAGGGGAGCTTTGAACAGATCTCTCAGCCCTGCAAAATAGATGGCATAAGATGTTGTTACATTATGCACTTATGAAATACTTTCAGGTTGTGTGTGTGTGTACATGAATACATCCAGTTGAACCTCACCTGTCAGCTTCATTTACGTGCAAGCAGGGCTGTGGCAGCTCACTTCCCCATGTGTTCAAATGGTATGCTGACCTGCAAATGGGTAGAAAACTCTGAGTATGCAATGCAGGGGTCGACAGTGATCAAGGAAAGTCAACAAGGGCGTTAGCGTGCGGGGACGTCCCGACCTGTGACGCGGAGATTCGAGATGGGTCGTGACGGGCCGTGAGGTCAGAGGACGACACGTTGGCGGGAGCCCCTCGATGAAGCCGCATGCTCACTTTCCTCTCCCTCTCTGCACGAGATATTGCACGCGGTGACGTGTTGCCTTAAAGAAGTGTCATAAACATATCTTCATTAGAGATGCACCGATCCATCGGTTGGGGACCACAATCAAACGGTTTTCATCTTGACCGGCCATGACGGTTGGTCTGTCTAAAAATAGCCGGTTTACGTTACAGATCGTACACGGACGCAGCGTGCCTCTTCTACACATGGCTAGCTGTCATGGTAATAATCTACCTACACATGACACGATTGTGTGGCGTGGAAATTCTGGAGCCGGCAAGAAGTTAACCGTAGATACTTGTGTAAAATGTGTTAATTATAATGAAAGACTTCAAACTTGTCAATATATTTTTTTTAGGAAAATGCAGAGAGAAAATCTATTTTCATACTATTGTTCATCTCACTATTGATAGTAAAATACATGGCTTATTTTATCAATCCGTGCTATCAGATTTTTTTTATCCGTGATAAAATATTAGCGGAATCGGCTAAGAAAAATGCAATCGGTGCATCCCTAATCTTAAGGCTAATGCAGATGCAGTACCATGTGAATGCATCAAGTACAGAAGATGAACTTGAGTCAGCCTAGGTGTGAACATAATGTTCAGAACAGAGTGAAAATAAATCCAGAAAACAGTGAAACAGCATATTTTAAAATTTGCCACAGTAAAACAAGCTGCCAAGAAAGGTGCATTAGATTAAACACTATATACAATGTTAAGAAAAACAACCCTAAATAACTCGCTGCCAGGCCAGCAAAGACAGAAAGTCAATGTCGATAACATTGCCTTTGTTTTCCTTTTAAAAACAAACGTGCAGCTACTCACCAGACTGCTGGACACGTGAGGCAGGGTTGGAGATGGCCTGCTCTGGACCGTTCCTGACTCTGTTCGCGGCTGGGGGATTGGGGCCTGGAGGCAGGCCTCTTGCAGCGGACCCCCTGGGGACCCCCCTGTCTTCTCTGTCGTCTGCCGGCCTCCTCTCCCGTTCCACGTCCTCCGCTGTCCGACTGGCACCCTGACAGGTCAAAGGTCGAATAGAACAATAGCTCAAGAGGTTTCTCCATTTAAAGGCAAGTCAAAGTGTGTACCGGCATGTGTACAGCACAGCAGGGTCATCGTGGACCATGACGTTGTTATGACTGGGGCAAGGTTGACTGCATAGACATTAATAAATGACGACACATTCCGATTCAACCGCTTTAAAACGAGCCAGGTGTGAAAGATGTCTCGATGATATGGGCCGCTATCAATCTTTGCAGAAGCCTGCAAGAATGACCCACTTCTTGAATCAGGTGTGTTGGAGGAGCAGGCAGGCATCTATAAACACGCAGGGCAGTAGATCCCCAGGACCGGTGTTGAATACCACTGACTATGGCATTCAAAGGGTTGTTAAAAAATAAACATCTATGAATAAGAGTGTGCATATAGATGTACCCCACCCCCCCCAAGGGATCCTTGGCCCGAAAAACATTGACCTGTGTTTTTAATTGTATGAAACGTGTATAAAATGTGTCTGCATTATTTCAATTAGGAGGTATCCTCAGATTACATTGGAGAGTGGTTATAAATAAAATGAGCGACAGCTTGGCATAAAAATAAAATTGTGAATGAAAACAACTCACAAATTTGAGCATGTTCCAGTCAAAGACGTAATCATACGAGAAGCCCTGTCTGTGGAAAAGGTTCCTGAACAACTGACGTAGGTAGGAGTAGTCCGGTTTGTCATCGAAACGCAGCGAGCGGCAGAAGTTCAGGTACGTGGAGAACTCAGCTGGTTAACAAGACCAAAGAGAAAAGCTCAAATGAATTACAACAGGTGAAAAATAATTCTTCCTGATGGGAGACATCTGCAGCATTAAGCAGACACTTATCGAAGAAACTTCGAATTAATACATTAGTTAATAGCTGAACAGGCCTGAAGCTGAACCGATTATTGTAAGCAAAGAGTGTTAACACTGAAAGCATCATGTTTAATCTAAGAGCTGCTCTAACAGAGCTTTTTTTAAAAATATACAGCATATAAAAATGGTTACAGAGAAGAGATATAGCGTCGTCATGGAGAACTTATTGCGAGTCTTATGAGGTAGATGTAGCAACAGTCAGACACATTAGCAAGCAAGTAGCAACTTGTAGCAGTTCACAGGGTCACTCACAAGGGTATCCTTTGCAGAGCACCTCTATAGGGGTGGACATTTTTTTCTCGCTGATGCGTTCATACTTCTGCCTCTTGGTGGCAGCCTTGAGGCCCTGCCAGGGCAAAGAGCCCAGGTTGAAATACATAAGGACGTAGCCCAGGGACTCCAGGTCGTCACGCCTGGACTGCTCTGTGGACAGAGAGGGTCACCAAGACAACATGCTTATCTCTTCTTATAAAAAATTAAAAAAACACCATCGATTTAGGTTTGCGTCATACTAGCGCTACAATTTCTGCCACAGCTCACCATATACATTCAGAAAAAAACACTGCCTAACAAGTATACACATCCGTAATGGAGGGGCAGAGAACAGTGCGCGTTAGGAGTGTAGAGAAAGGGTAGACACAGGTGCCCCCTATAGTTTTCTACGTACAACCCGCACACCGGTGCAGTCATGATCTAGGTCTCCCGCATCGAAGCATCTGAAAACACGAGAGAATATGCAGTTTGGTATGTCAGCTTGTCTCTGCTTCCGTTGTAGTGTGAAAGCTCCGTTCCTCGTTACGCTATCAACAAATGCCTGTGAACCGTGTTGTTGATCTGCTGCTATCAAAATAATCTTTACTGCTCAGATCATTAAATTAGCAAGGTAGCAATAAAAAAAAAAATATATAGATAACTACAAAAGGCAAGAGACTATCGGAATTTGGTCTGACCCGTGCTGTGTGTAATTTTCCCTGTTAGCGTATAACGCCATAACGTTTTATGAGCGCTCAATTCATTTTCAAATAACGTAAACGGCAGTCGACTGAACGACCGATCACAGGGAAGACTTTTGTTGCAGGTTGGACGTTTACAAGGCTAGTAACAATAAAGCAGTTGTGATTTGCTGCTGCTGCACATTTGTGAACCTGGACATTTTTCTGGGACGGTGCAAACATTCTATCTCTATCTTTACTTACACATCTTTAATGCAAGTGAAGCAGGAAATGCATGTCCAAACAAACATTTGTCAAAGGGGAAATAGAGAAACTATGGAGGTGAGTCAAAATAATAATTAATTATTATTATTATTAAATAATAATAATAATAATAATAATAATAATAAAGGGGTCAAGCTCTATTTAAAAGGTCGAGGGGCATAAAGCGATGGCATTTGAAAGTAGAGTGATACCAAAGACAGCAAATTCAAATCTTAAATGACACACATCCCAACTCAAGGAAACAAGTGAGTGGAGAGAGAATATCATGGCCACTAAAAACCAGGAATCGAAGGTTTCCCCCTTGCCCCTGTACAGGAAGGAGATACCCCTCACGTATGTGTCAGGGTTCCCGCTAATATATTTTCTTACCGGTCCATGGAAACCATTTATTTTACAAGGCAAATGTGAAACTCACATTTCACTACTGTAGGTTACAAAAGCAAGAAAACACCTACTGTAGGCGGACACATTCTTCTTCAAATAAATTAAATCAGTTTTTACGTTATGAATGTGAAGCTCATGAATCTATTTAATTAACGGCAGCCATCGTGCAAAACCTTAAAATCTAGGTTATTCTGAAACATGTGGACTGGAACCATGATGGACTTGTGTACCATGTTTTAAAAAAAACAAAAACAAAACATTCTTAAGTCTACATGGTATTGTAGACTTACCATACCATGTGTCCGATAAGCTACCAGGTAATATTTTATTTTCTGTTTCAAAGTCCTCTACCGCCAACATGTCCAATGGATCTTTGATGCTCGTAATTAACTAATTATTAACTCTCTTCTCTAGCGCAGTGCTGTCTTAATTCAATTAAATTATGTAGAGAGGAGCCTCGCTCTCTGCTGGCCAGCTGGACAAGGGCAATTTTAACCGCTCGGTGTACAGCTCGCTTGAACTCATAAACAAGCACTTTTGTAAGCTGTTGCAAAATCGCTTGCACGGTATCTGTGGGATTGCAGTGCTTTTCGCCTCAACGAGGTGTTTTGCAATAACATTATGAATACAATGTATCTAAATGTCAGCCAGGTATCTTACCGATGCCCAGGTGTGTGTTGATGGAGGCATAGCGGGCAGTGCCCGTCAAGTTCTTGTTCTCCCGGTAGGGAATGTGCTGGTGTGTGCGGGCGTCCCGGTACTTCTTGGCCAGGCCAAAGTCTATGATGTAGACCAGGTTGCCCTTCTTGCCCAGCCCCATCAGGAAGTTGTCAGGCTTCACGTCCCTGTGAATGAAGTTCTTGGAGTGGATGTACTCGATGCGACTAATCTGATTAGAAAGATGACAAAGCCTCCATTACATTCTGCAGCACAACCAGCCAGTAATGGTGTCTCACAAGCACACCTCCCTAATATTTTGCTACAGCTGCACAGGATCATGTGACATCTTTGTGGCAAGGTCTGGTCATGAAACAACACTGCACGATTTATTTTTTTAAAGCTGCTGTGCATTCTTTTCCACATCAGTTTATGTAAAACATGAGTTCTTTCAAAGTACCTATGCAGCTTAAAGGTTCAGCAATGGCTTGCACGTGTACACACACAAGCACAATAAATCCACTGCCCAACCAGGACACCCAATTAAATGTTTCTGCATTCCACTTGTACCAAAAGGCTTCGTGAATGTGTTTAACACCTTTCAGTAGCACGATACATATATCATCAGTGTCAGGAAAAGTAGGCCATTAGGAAGGACAACTGGCTATATGAAGACTACAGTGCAAGGTGATGACCACACACACACACTATAAGGGGAGGATGAGATACAAATAGCCCACAGCAAGGCACTGACACAGCAAGTCAAAGTCACAAAAACAGATATGCAACAACACGCACAAACTGCATCAGCGCAAACAGACAAAATGTCTGAAATGTGTGTGGTGTCAAAAAACTAGGGCTGGACGGTATTGCTTAAAATCAAAATCACGATTAATTGAACATTGTACCTACGATTAAACTATTATTTTGCCTTCGTTTTGCATCCATGCAGCTGTGTGGACGGGGCAGGGTCACGTGACTACACACATGGTAGTTTTAACTTTGGAAAATATTATGTGTAAAAGCAGGATCATTTAGTTTTGCTAGCAAAGGGCTTAATCATTAAATAATAAAAATAATAATCTACAGGAGTCATAATTATTATCTTAAAGTAAAATATGTTGACAGTCAATAATATGAACTTACCCGGTATGGTAGTACTGTTAGTGACGTCATGCATTGGGAATCTGTGCGTGTTTTCCTCAATGCATCTACCAATTGTAGGCATTTTGGCCTGCGATATTTCAAAATCGTTTGTTCCACAAATTGTATTTCCTCAGGAGTGTCTCATTGAAAGAGTTGACTTAAAATGGCTAGCCTACATGCTGGTGCAACATTTACCAAGAAGGGGGGGGCGGCCCCGGTAACAAAGTTATACATTTGTTTCAAAGCTGGAAGAAAGTAATCTGGAAAGGTGTAGAAGACCTACGAGGCGTAGATAGATTAACAGCAAGGCCACATAGTTTTATATAGTAAGATGTCTGTCACAGATTAGGAGTCTGTCCTGCTCTGATCAATGCCTAATGTGACGCCAGCGGAGCTGCAGTGTTACGAGGCAGTGACGTGAAGTTTAGATTCGATTTACGTGTGTCGCCATGGTTACTATTGATAGTAAGGCTCAGTGTATAATACTCTTTTATTACAGTCTATGGATTATTGCTGTGTCTGGGATTGTCACGATTTCAAAAAGGGTGTCCTGTGTCCGGGACCCGACAAATGTCCATTTGTAAAACACGCGTCTCCTTATACCATTTCGCTTGATTAAACAGGATTTGTTTAAACCACATGAGAAAATGATACAGTTAGGTTCTGAATGTCAGTTTCAATTACTTTTCGATTAACCGTCCAGCCCTAGTCAAAACTATTTGAAGGCAAATCTGTCTCAGTATCCATTGCAATCTTTTGCATAGTCTCATCTGTAGTCAGATCATGACTGACCAATCATTATACATAAACAATTGTCAGCATCCTGGTGAAATGGCTCACAAAGTATTCCTTTATGAAATAATAATAATAATCCCAATTATGTAAACAAACGGTTTGCCTAGATTCACTGGCTCAGCAAAGTCAGTCCATGACAAATCAGTGTGATGTCAGCCAAACTGGCTTGCTGCGATGGGTTCCGTGTCATACCATCTGGTCTGCCAGCAGCAGCACGGTCTTCAGGCTGAATTTGCGTGAGCAGAAGTTAAACAGGTCTTCCAGACTGGGACCCAGCAGTTCCATCACCATGACGTTGTAGTCTCCCTCCGCACCGCACCACTTTATAGATGGGATACCGACTAGGATGCAAACCGACAGCAAGAAGAACATGGTTTATTGCAGAGCCATGTAAAGAGAGAGTTGTATCATCTCTGTTCACTCCAACACACCGTTTTCTTCCACAACAACGAAGCCTCAAAATAGTTTCCGGAAGTTAGCATTTATTGACTACTAATTGCCAGAAAATTAAGTTGCACCATGTGACCGTTGAAAATGTCAAACTTCTGTTGGCGTAACTTTGTTCTTTCCATGGCTCTGGTTTAGTGTTACAGGATTTCATTATTAGGTAATTTCACACTTCAAATGCAATGCAAACGTTAGCATTTCTTTATACCAGGCATATCTACGCATCATTCCTTGGCAATGCACAAACTACAGCTACAGTGGATACATTTAAATGTTTACAGCAAGACATTTATTTATTTGTAAAAATGAAAAATATATATTTAAACTAAATTATACATTTAAATATGCATTTGGGACAGAAATCATTCAGTACTGAAGTTATCTGATTAATTTGCAACCCCTTACCTCCTCCCTGCATCATCTTGTAAAACTTGCTCTCAATGTGTAACTGTGGATGTTTGGTCTTTACACATTCCAGCTTAATGGCCACTTCCTCACCAGTGGCAATATTGGCACCTGAAACAGATTATGAATTATAAAAGGGGGAGAAAACAAATTTGCCTGGAGAACTAATATGGAAAAAAGTGTAAAAATTTGAGTCAGTGCCCACTTACCAAGGTAAATGTCCCCAAAGGAACCACTCCCTATCTTTCGTCCGAGGCGATACTTGTTCCCCACTCTCAGCTCCATGGTTGCACGTTGTCACTGTAAACACAAAAGAGATGATTAAAAGGAGGTCATATGATACTTGCCTAGAGCTCACCATGTCTGGGCACCCGTCTCTCACTAGATCTAACGGCTCATCTGGTCACATTACAATCTGGTCAACTGCACAAAAGACATGTTAATTGAATAAGAAGACCATGCGCAGTCTCAGGATTGTTATGACTTCCCAGGCTCAAGCAGGGAAGAACCAAAAAGGAGAGTCACACTTGCTCACATGACAATCACCAGAGACACTAATGCATTCACTCTGTGTGCAGGCTGGGATCACCTTACCTGCAAACTGTTGTCAGAAGTCTAGGAATGCATAATTAGATTTGTCTCGAGATCAGAGAACATTTTAGAGTACAGAAAAAAAACAAAGCAGAAGCGATGGTTAAATGTCAATAGGAAGAGGGATGAACTAGAGGCATGATAAGGACTTGGCTGGGATTATAGATCGAGTAGGAAGTGGGTCTTCTAGCAAAACTTCACATGACGGTAGCACATGACTGCATCCGTGTTGAATCCGTGAAATTATTCAGTGTAATGAACTTGAGATGGAAAGGTTTGTTTCCTCTCAGTCAGTTTGGGAAGGCGTAAATAAACGGCAGTTGGCTTTACAGCTTCAAAGTACCCCCTTCAAAATAAGGGCCCCACATTATCAAAACCAGTGTTCTCTCAGACTATGCTAAATATCGGGCCACCCTATTCTGTTCTGAAACAAAGCCACAAGGCATATTGCAGGAGTTTGTTATGCAGTTCAAGTTACATGCTTAACTCAACAACAAATGCAATATACCAAATAGACCATGTCATCTTTAGTGTAGAATAGTCCCTTAGCTCTCAACGCAAATGATCACACGACTAAAATGGGAGAGTTTGCAAAACAAACTCAGACAAATTCTCAGACGACCTCAGTCTTGGAAAATAGTAATCAGTAGCACCAGCACTGGTCCATTTGCATTTGGTGCGCTTTCAAGGGGACAATGTCACTCTATAATACTTATTGGATACTTTGTCCTCTCGCTCTCTCTCAAGGTCTACTGCCAACAGCCCAAACAGCTATTAGGCTAAACATAATGTGCAAAAACCCAAACAGCAAGAGCTTTTATTTGCTACATCTGCACCAAAAGTGACATCCTATCAGCTCAAACCATGACCGTTTCAAGTTACTGGATGTGTCAAGCCAAGAGAAGACGGGCTCAAGTGGGTAAGACAGTGGGAGGGGGGGCAGACAGATTAGGGTTTTAATAAAGGGTTGGGTTTCATTAAACCAAGTGGGTCTGGTGCTATAGTCAGAAACCAGACACTATTCACTAAGCAGCATTGATTAATTAACAGTGACAAGACTTTTTGTGTTGGTAGGAAAAATTAAAAAACATTTAATTAAAATATGAAGTAAGTTAAACCTAATCAGAGAGTCTTGGTCAAAATGCTTAGCTAGAAAAGTGTTTTCATGCAGCATTATAAAGCGTAGTATCGACTAGGACTGGATTAATAAATTAGTCAATTGGAGTTAGTTTACAATGCTTTCTTTATTGGAATTGGCAAATATAGTATTCTTTTGTGTTTATACTTTGTCTGTTTTGGTAAATAACAGGCGTTGTGGAGATGTTTAAATGTTTCCATATTAAAATGGAAATGAGCCTAAAACATAAGATCTGTATCACAGACTAAAACTATCATTACACAGTGAGCAATGACCAATATGGCAGTGAAAACTTTTCATAAAAGGTAATCTGTTACAAACATAAACCTAGAGGGAATTTCAAAAGCATAGCTACTGCTGCACCTCTTGCATCCGAACAGCAAACTCTTCATCTAAAATGATTTCCTCTGTGTACTGTAAACACAGTACAGAGAGTACTAGGTTCTCTCTGTACCAGTAGACAATTTGCCAGTACCCTTCTCTAGTTAGGGCCTATACAAAATAATGTTTTTATCGGTTCACTGTCAACTATGTAAGGCTGTCAGTCGAGGCAGTTCTGGGAAACAATTTGATCGGCAAATCACTTAGTGTGCAGACCAGGGCCGTAATTAAAACATGCAAAATGTTACAAAATGTGCATTTACGAGCAGTGGGTTCGCTATCAACAATGCCAGCTGTAAGCTACGTATTACGGTAGCTGCTGATAGTTGCCTATTGGAAATAAACGATCCTTGACCATAACCTAAACGTCACTCCAAATAATTGTTGTCGAAATTCATTACGAACAGTAAATATGTACATGGTAATTTTGCATTTGCTAATAACCGCACCCTGGCCTTGTAGCCTACTAGGTTAGCCAGTGTCGTTAGCCCTGTCTATTCGCCCCCTCCCCCTCTCCCGTTGCCGTGAATACAAGTCTTGGATTCAGCCGAACCAGACCCTCTTTCCCCCCTGGTTTCCGTGGTTCCCCGGTCCACTACATACCCGATACTTTGTTTATCCGAGAGCTGGTTCAGTGGAGGTACTGATCCGGTAGTTGTCAGTCAGACAGGAGCTTGGGCACCGCAGGATGGGAGCGGATTCTAGTGGCTCTCATACCCCA
Organism: Forbesichthys papilliferus; assembly: GCA_025399855.1. Taxonomy (NCBI): domain Eukaryota; kingdom Metazoa; phylum Chordata; class Actinopteri; order Percopsiformes; family Amblyopsidae; genus Forbesichthys; species Forbesichthys papilliferus. The sequence goes on along the minus strand of JAODOY010000023.1, from coordinate 2,853,367 downwards.
ATTCTTGCTGCTGCTGCGTCCGCTACACTCCGTATTGATAGTCCCCGAGTTGCTTCGGTACGAGCGGCCGTTCTCTACTCGAATCTGTCTCCCCCTCTCGTTTTTGCAACGCACCATTGACAACATCGATGATGTCATGTACAGGATGTGCAATGGGCGTTAAAGAAACATTACAATTGACTATCAATATTAAAAAAACGTACGTTTAACAGGACCTTCCTGGTCATTAGTAAACCGCAAAATACACAGAAAGGGAGAACATTATGATTGTGACTAAATAATATTTTTCATTACGCAATTATATTGTTTTGATATTACTTTTAGGGCTGCAGCCCACAGATGTTTCACCATGACAACAATGTTAGGAGGGTCTTAAGCATGTCCACAGAACTAAATCAAACGGTGAGGCTGTCATATGTTGGAGAGGTTTCAAATGCATCTCATGTTAGTACTATGATAATCAATAGTGAACTGCATTATTACAGGTAGTCTGTGTTAAGTATGCTTGTGCGGTATTAGTTACCTTCAACCTGTTGTGGCTAGTATATCGGATTTGTTTGGATGAAGATGATGACATCGACCAGAGGTTTGTTGCCCAGTGCCCCAGCTTATTTACTCCTGGACAAAAATCCTCAAAGTGAGTTTTCTCATTTCTAATGTGAAAGTTGTGATAAATAAATAAAATATGATAAATCTGCACGGCTGCTGTCAAAAAGATTTAAAATAAATGCATGCAGGAAAGTCACTTGTACAATTCAAAATTAAGTCAGCCATGTAATTTTAAGATGGTACATGGTAACACTAAAAGACAAATCACAGAACACTCTTAAGCCAATACTTTCATCTTTATTATTAATCTTGTTCTCATTTGTTTAAATAAAATTTTCCTTTGTAAAATCTCAAAACGAAAACACTGAACAGGAGTGTTAAAGCCTGTCTTAATTTAAAACAAATACACAACAACAAAACGCATGGTAACGCATATTCTGCACCTGTAAACAACCCAACCCACCCCACCCTACCCGCCATTCCACACAGTTTGATTAGATTTGGCATGTCCTTTGTCTCAAAGCATATGCCTTCAGCTCTTTGTCATAAAATGTTCTTTTTCTTTTAAATTATTATTGCAGGTTGGACGATAAAAAAGACAGTCTGCTAAAAAACACACAATTTAAAATGAGAAAAAAAAGCATTAGTGCCAATATGTCTTGAACACACAGTCAGCATTATACAGAATACACTCAAACATTTTTTGTAGACCTTCTTTATAGTAAGCAGCCTTGCTCATACTTATGACAGGCAGTAACATGCGTACATACATTATCCTCACGCAAACTGGTGGTTTTAATCCACTGACTTGGTCTCAGTCTCTCTCTCTCTCTCACACACATTCAAACCACTCTCACACACACGCGGCATAACATACTGTTTGCACAGTATCCGATACAGAGAAATGCAACATAGCCTCAATCAAACTGCCGGCAATTCAACATTTATCATTGCAACAGTAACAAACGTGATTGAGAGAGAATAAGAGTTTAAGAGATACAACAGTAAGAGGTCAGCATTTTGAAACGGAACAATTACATTTTTCAATATTTCCACTTTCCCAAAAGATTTTTTTTAACCATACATACAACCAGATAAAAACAAAAAAACAAACAAAAAAAAAAACACAGTAAGACGCAGTTCTGATGCGACTCAGAGCTGCGTGTTTGCACGTGTTTGGATCCAGTCCCTATTTTTATTCTTTAATAACCAAAAAAAAAAAAAAAGGGCATGAATGCAAACTGCATGTTCACCTCACGTCATGTAGTAGTTTAAGTTCTCATGTACGGTGCAGGTAATGCTGTTTACAGTGCCCGCCTGTCTGAAGGCTTGCCTGTATTTGGTGTGTGCACGTGTATGTAAATCTCTTGGAAAGTCCCCTTTACTAAGCACATTGCAATGAAGTCTGGGCCGAGTCTTTCAGGCCGGCCGACTTTTCGTTCTTTTTCAGGTTCAAGTCTAAGCAGTTGAAATCTTCATCGGTTGAAGGAGGGAAAAAAAAAAAAAGAAAAAAAAAGGCCTTATACCAATCTAACAGTCCCTGCATTTGTTTATATAATAGCTTAAGTCTGGCCACAAGAATGTGTGTAAGCATGTCTCACATTTCTGCTATATGTGTGTACATTAATGTGCATACCATGTATGAGTATGCATGTTTGTATACATGTATAGTACGTTAATATGCAGACAAAGTGTGTATTTACGTACATGTGTTTCCCCAGTGTATGTCGTGTCAGTGTGTATAAACCTATAGCGCCGGGGCTAGATGGAGTCCGCCCCTCCCCCCAGAAGGTCAACAGGCAACAAGGCAGCTGGGCTGTTCATGTGGTGCCTTTCCTCCATTTGTGGAGCCCCCCAAAGGCTGCTGCCGCCGCCGCTGCTGCTGCTGGGGTACCCCGCTGCCATACCGCCCCAGAGACCGGACCGCCCTGGCTCCATGCCCCCTGCGCCCCCGACGCCTTCCCCGGCCCCGTTGGTGCTCCACTGGGAGAACACGCCCAGTCCGGCTCCTTGGGCTGAAGAGGCTTCTGATGCACCGCCAGTACCATCGAGGCTCTGCCAGCCGGAGCTGGAAGACCCCACGTTACCTATAGTGACACCTCCACCTCCTCCTCCTCCACTGCCCCCTCCTCCTCCTCCACCACCCGATGTCCCTCCTCCGCCGCGCTCGCTTCCCGGGGAGCTGCCACCGCTGCTGGCCATGGCTGCGCCTGGTCCGGACGAGCCCTGTGCCCCAGTGGCCCCTGCCCCTCCCGGGCCGGCCCCCTCTGAGCCTCCAGCCTGGGAATGTGCAAAGTAGTGGGCCACCTCCTCGTCGCTGACAAACTCCGCCAGGATGGTGGTGTTGCCCAGGACGCACCTGAGAAGAGGAGGAGCCGTGAGAAACGCAACCAATGACACAGACATGGCGTGAGGAGCACATGCACCTTTTAGAGAGAGAGAGAGAGAAAGAGAGAGAAAGAGAGAGAGAGAGAGAGAGAGAGAAATAGGCCAATCTCTGGCAAGCTGTAGCAGAGGCCACTTTTTTTGTTGCTCGCGGGAGGCGTGTCCTCCTAACATTGCCAGCGACAACAAGGAAGTAAAATGACGACAATCGTGGGCCACATTCCCGCAAAAACAAACATAGGATGGAATTTCCCCCCCCCCCCATCTATAAAATAGTAGGATCATGTCAAAAATGGATTGCCTATGTAATCAAATTCCCAATGATCTCTGAAAAATCTTCAAATGCATTCATTTTAAGAGCTGCATTGTAAATGGTAGGTAAACCGGACACAGCCATACCTTTTTTCATAGCGCACAAATATATATTAAATTAGCATGAAGGAGAGCATCTACCAGCTCTTTAACTGTCGCCTGGAGATATTGTAGCCGAGCGTAGCTCCACACACTGTCGTCCGCTCTAACTGGCTCACGTTCTAAATGAATGGTAGCTTGTCTCGTTGTGTAGCTGTAGCGGGCGGGCGGTGTGAACGCAGGGAAAGAAAGAGACAGAGAGTGGGAGAGAGACCTCTGAAAGTGTAAGCGCTGAATGATTGGATTAAACTACATTGCACACACACAATGTCATTCATTGTCAATGGGCCAGTCCGAATCTATGCGTTGGGAATGTCGCACTGGTCTGCGTTGCGTTCTGAATGTTGCATGCATTCATTATGTTTTCCAACAAGTTTTTTTTTTTTTTTGACATATGGCAACGTACAAGATTGAGCTGGAAGTTTGAAAAGTTTTGAAATGCCCAGCCAGCTAGCTAGCTGTTAGCCCTGCTAATATGGTTTTCTAAAGTGTTAAAACCATACAAAAATATTATTTATTTTGGCAAATCTCTTAGTTATACAAATATTTTAACCCCCGTTTTAAAACTAAAACGTATAATGTAGATTTAGTCTAAGTGGCACTGAAATTAAATGTGCGCTTTAATTCGGTCCGGTAGAAACCAATCAAATTGGAACCGGCGTTATATTGGCACCGGGTTTCGGTACCCAACCCTAATGGCAACACGTCCACACTCGGCCAGTTTGCCTTGCCTTGTATATTTCTGTTGGCTGCAGAAAAATACGGACTGTGCTTGCAGAAATAAATAAAAAATGCATGCAAAATATTTGATGCATTTGGTGGGCGCCCGGCATGAACCTACATGTGCAATGCACCCTGGGCCTTGGCTGCTTCCTGCCGGCTGCTGTAGCGAATCAGAGCGCTGCCCTGGGTCAGTCCGAGGTGAAAGGTCAGCAGAGGGCCGTGCTGCATGCAGATGGTCCTCAGCGTGGAACCATCGATCTGACCAGGGAAAGAGCACAGGTTATTGATACATGTGTGCACAACATGGCCATGCTAAAACACCCTCAACACCGAGCCATGCCCGGAACGGAGAAAGGCCATTGTGTTACGCAAGAATGGAAAATGAACACTGAAAAGCGTGTCTGGTTTATGAAGTATGAAGAGTGATTGCACATGGATGCAGTTTGCAAATTGTCGTTCAGTGACAGGATTATAGCATACGTGCATGATTACATTCACACACTTACAAGAGAGGGGCCCAAAAGGATTACTGTAATAAAAACCAAAAGTAGTGAAAGATGTCCAGGCTGCATAATCACATTCCCCAGCACATACTCCCTCCCAGAGCAGCCTTTTAATGCCAGAGTCATCCGTGCGATCCCCAACTGATTAAATGGATCGTCCAACTCATGTCCAGGTTATGCACGATTCTGTTCCATCTGCGTGCGAGATGAGAGAGAGCGGCAAGGGGAATGCTGAAGAGTTAGAACGACGTTCCAATTGAGCTCGCAGTCCGCCATTCTCTCGAATCATGCCGCTCTGATGACAGGCTGCAAGAACTTTAAAGCGCCAAATGCCCCCTCCCCATGTGTCTACTCCCGTAACACAACTTCCTGACTTTCACCCACTGCTACTAGCTCTCCCTTGACAGTGTCTCGTATCTCTATGTCACAGCATTATCGGCTGCTCCCCAAGCGCTCCCTTTCCACCCTCCCTACATACCTGGGGGGTCAGGTTGCTCAGCAACAACCAGCAGCTGCCTCTGGAGGAGACGCCATCGCTCCAAGCTGAAGCAGAGGGAGAAAAGAGTGGGATAAAAGCATAAAAACAAACAAACACATATACATACATACATATAACACAGATGGCAAACGTTGTGCATTGATAATATACTGTAAGTAACAAAGAGCATCCCTGAAACATTTCACAGTGAATTATCTATGGCTGGTTAGGTTTCACACTGGGGTTGTTGTGAAACAAAACATCTGTTTTCAACTAAACTAAACCCTACCTGGTCCAAATCTTGAGTCTTGGCTAGCTCCTCCGCCTCCCCAGTTCCTGGCCAATCGTGGGCCCCCACTTCCCCAGGGGGAGGGCGAGGCCTGCTTCTGGCTGGTTAAGCCAGGCGGGGGGCGTGGCAGCTGGGAGCTGTTGCGATTGGTCTTCCACAGCTTGTTGTGTCCGATGGGCTCCGGGGGCCAGCTGGGCTTGTACTCCGAGTACTTTCCTGGAGAGGAAATGAAAAGAGGGAAGGGGGAAACGTTTCAACAATACAGTCCAGGCCTGGGTGTATAGGGGACACATATCCACAGAACTAACTGGCCGTCTAGGCCAAGCCATTCCTCTGACACTGTAGAAAGCATAAACCTAAAAACAGTAATACAACCACCTCAAAGTATAAATGAGTAAAATAAACAAACAAAAAAACAACAACAACCGTTACCTGTGCTGTGTGCGTTGCCGAGGGGGCCGTCTGAGGCACTGTAGGGCCAGGCACCAGGTGAAGGCAACGAGGTGTTGAGCGAGGGATTTGGCCCTGCAGCACGCAGTCACATGTAAGTTACATTGCAGAGGTAGTGGGTCGATTTGGCCACAAGAGGGTCGAGTGAACAAAACAGGTCCCACGTGATGTCATATTCTAACTTCTGCTCAGCAACCACGCATAAAAACATAGTTTTGAATCTGAAAGATACTACTACTAGGGCTGTGCAATCAATACAATTTTAACCGTGATTTCAGAAAACGGTTATTATGCACATTGCGTTTTGCAAGTAAACTCTTATTTTGTTTTGTGTTCTGAATGACAGAACAGTTTCATCGCTCGCAGGGTGAAAGTGATACTTTTCACGTTGAAGGTGTTTTCACTGTTCGTTTTTTTCACAGTTGCAGTGCAGAAAATGCACATCTCTCCAAAGTTAACGAGTAATCATTTTAAATTACAGTGATTTCAATATTGACCAAAAATAATGACGATTATTATTATTTTCCCCACATTATCGAGCAGCCCTAACAACTACTATAAACGGGGGCAAAATAAAACATATTTTCCATTTAAAAGAATGACCGAACAAACAAACACTCTCAAACTTTAATACCTGTATTGTCTCGCAGTAATTGGTGGTCAGAGTCGTTGAGGCCTGGGGGTCCTGGGGAACCGAGAACCCCTCCAGGGGTCATGTAGGGGTCAGACTCCGGGTCTCCGGCACTCTGAATCCCCTTCCAAGGCACACCGGGTTGGAACTCTGTCGCCACGACAACAAACGTGAGAAGCCATGGAGAAGCTGATTGTACAAGCTTATCATTATTAGAGAAAGCCAGATGTAGTTTTTATAATCTTTGCCTCATACTTTAAAACACTTTTTTTTTTAAATCATAATTGAAATATGTTGCATCCTTCTAATCCTCACCCTAGGATAATTTGGAAAATTATCTGTTGCTTGACGATGTGTAATTTCACCATATCATGCATGTATACAGATACAAGAAATGCACTAAATAATAATAATAAAATAAACGAATCTATGTGTGCTATACTGTAAAAATGTATATACAGTATACTTTTTCATTTTGCATGATCAAGAATGCTACAAATGTAGTTTGTGGCTTTGGGTTGAGCAGACCTTAGGGAGGGAAAGCTCCCATTTGAAAACAAAACAACCAAAAAGGTTTTGCCAGTAAAGGCAAGACTCCTCTACTAGAGGGGTGGGGACGTTTTCTCTAGTCTCTACACAATTTACTTTTTTCCCTGCGAAAGAATACATCAAACGGTGTCAGGAGTCCAATTCCAGCTGTATGCCTGTCGGAGTCACTGGCAGAGGGAATGCAAAGCGCATGCATGTCATATCTACATTCTTTGTGGCAGATACATCATCGTCACGCGTCATGCCAACCAGAAAAGCAATAGATGTGGAATGTGGCGCTTTCCAAGAGATGGACAATATCTAAAATGCAAGCCAGTGTGCCTAGTTTGTGGAGATTCGCTCAGAGTGAGATGCACAGTGAGGGTAAAAAAAGCCACTCTCGACCCTTGAGACATACTAAAATCTATTAAGTTAGACTTGGATAAAATGGATGTTCTTCGTGGAGTTTGGCTGCCGAACAAGCAACGTTCACACTAGATCACAGTCCGACAACACGACGTGCTTCCAGATTTTGTTGAGAGCTGAAAGCTCATTCAGAAGGAGGATTTTGGGAAGAAGCGTCTTGCTGCTGCTGAGGAGCTGCTAGCATTGTGCTAAACGCGGATAAGCTAACCATGGGACCGTTGAGATACTCTTGATATCTAGTGGCTGCGTGATTTGGACGCTACCATGCACCTCTCAGAGCTGAAGGTCCAGCTTCAATGTCCCCAACCATCATCAGCTCACTGCATTCAAATGTGAAATCATTTCAAGCTAAACGAAAGCTGTGGCACTCAAGAAAAGCTCACAGCATGCTGTTGAGTGAGACAAAGTCCTTCAGGCATTGGGCGAGAGGTTTCAGGACATGAAAAGTAAACAAAAAAAGGAACTGAACATATTTATTGTGGAACCATCTTACTGACAACCTACAACACAGGAGCACAGAGCTGGCAAAGCAAGCGCAAGTTCTATATTTCCCAACAGAAATTTGCGTCAACCTACATCTGTGAGCAGCTCTTGCAAACACCTGAATCCTGACTGGAACCAAACCTGGAAAACCAGCAGGGAAGTTTGCATAGCATCATCACCGCTACCATCTGACAGCAGAAGCCTCGCCAAAGAGAAGCAGTCCCAGCCAATCGCATTAGAGAGGCTAGTGTGATACACATTGTAGTAATGTAGTTACAAACACCGAAACAGCCCTCCACAGCGTGAGGGTTCCCCAGCCCTGCTCTATTAAAAAAAACATACGGCAGCTCGAGCGGCTTCAGCCCGGCGCAGAAACGGTTACCTGGGGGCCAGCTCGATGTGCCCTGCTTGGATCCCATTTTGGTCCCGGGGCTGCGGTGCCAGTTGTCCATGGGGCCTTGAGGGGGCATCCCCAGACCATCGCTCCCCAGCAGCTCATACTGGGAATACGGGGAGCCTCCTCTCGCCTTTATAGGGTTGGGCAAAGGACCTTGGGAATGTGACACGGGAGGAGAGCGACCATTAGAAAACAGAGCGTGAATGTCCATCAAATCACACAGTTGCCAGTGCAGCTCTCGCCGCGCTGAGATGCGCACCGCGTACCGTTCTTGTGGTGGGCTGTGTCAGGGGGCGATGGGGCTGGGGAATGGCCCTCCATCATCCATTTGAAGCGGGACTGCTGGCCTCCTGCATCCTTCATCCCGCCCATCATGGAGCCCAGCTCCAGCCCTGACAGGCTACTGCCTGGGCCAAGCCCTGCGGTGCACATCACAACCACACGCATTGTATTACTCTTCACCTAGCTCAGTGCCGTTTGCTATAGATTAAGACACAAGATAGTGGATGGAAATGTTATCTGTGGCGATTACATGCCACGTTTACGATGTAATAAAATCACTTGTTTGTATTATTTCAGAACCACACACGTGTGTGTGCACTGTTGAACACTGAGCCTGTGTTGAATGGGCCCTAATAAAAGGATTTAATTCGAAAAGGAACCTCAGCCTTCTGGTTAAGTTCATACCCGACACCCTGCAGAGGTTTTGTACCTCCAACCCAACGAGCCAGACCCAAATTCAGTATAGCGATCATCATTGCACACTGCGCCCCCCCCCCCCCTGCCGGCCTCCACACCCCTGTTCAATTCGAGACTTTCTAGAGCGGTGCCTCTTAAAATGGTGAGCAACAAAAACAATGGCTTCCTTAAGCATGGGAGGGGCCTGGCGCGCTGTGAAAAGATTTCTATTGTCATAAAGCAGCGATGAGGAAGCTATTGCGGAATAAATGGCATTTCACAGCTTCCTCATTGCCAAGCCTCTTATGTCCGACACATAGATGGGCAATATAAAATACAAGAGACCACTTGGATAAGCGCGGAAACCGCCTCATGGCTGCTTAATGGCAAAATACATAAAGTAGAAACCATAAAACACCAGTGAAATTTGTATGCTATATATTCATTTTGTATTGTAAAAATTACAATATTTTGAGAACAGTTTGTCCGACCTCTTGGGACATTGAACCACTGCCTCAAAACATACATGTTTTTCCATGTTATTGTTATGTTATAACACCATGTTATTCAGAGTCCGTGTAATCCTCACCAGGAGATAAAGCACATGAGCCTGTTGTGCTTAAAACAGAGGAGGCGTTGTTGTGGTAACAGTGATCACCAAGGAAACATAAGCCAGTGTTTACTCAAATGTGATGGATATAATTCTATAGATGGCTCGTCTAAAGACCTCCTATTGAGTGCACATGGGACAAACAGACCGACTAGTGAGCCGCTGACTTCCAAACATGATGGGTTTAAGTGACACAGGTGTCACGTACACAGCAGAATACAAGATGATGCAGACATAGACATCTTCTAGGGTGCTTTTGTCAATGAACACTCCTAATATTGGGTTGCATGGTTTATTATGCCAGGATCACACTCCACAACTTTTTATCAATTAACATTTTATCAATTAACACTCCTAATATTGGATTGCGTTGTTTATTATGCCAGGATCACACTTTTTTTTGTCTTTCACAATGGTCACCATGTCGGATTAGACCATCATTGTGCCACAAATTCTTGAAATGTCTTGACTGGCAACAGCACACGTTATGACACAGACCGAACACCACATGCTGTCGTTCACGCCGGTTCATCTGTCGTTGGGAAGGAGGGGTCAAGGAAGGGGTCAAGAGTGTGATGCCGGTGCCGCGGTCTTGTGTTGCGAAAAGACCAACTAAAAACAAAACGGACCATATTGCAATACTAGTACTGCACGGGGGAATGCTAACCTGTTCCATCTTAACCATCTTATAGCCTACTCACAGAGTGGCTAAAATGCCTCCGCTGTTTCTCGCTATAATAGTGAACTTTTTGACTTAGTTATCGTAGCCTACTCCTTCGAGGAAAAATTAAAAAAGAAGAAGTTTCCAACGTTCAACGAACCCTTATTGATATAACTTGTTCCACACCATATTTCACCTCTATCTCTTTGAAAGCCTGAGTTTATAAGTTTATAAGAGCACCTTGTCAGATCAACGTGGGAGTTGATATGCTAGTCTTTTCGTCAGGACGTCACATCACTGGTCTTTGATTATGTCAAACTAATGTACGCAGAGTGAAGTCGCCGTTCATCGTTCCAAACGGGCCACGTTTGGGCCCGATGCTGTAAATGTGTCACGACCAAATCAGGTAAATAAAATTAAAAAAGAACAAAAAAGAAAGAAAGAAATGCATTTCATTTTGTTTGATGTGCGCGGTTCAGAGTGCACTAAGGAGGTCACTGACAACATTTCAGAACCAGTAGTCAGGCTTCTGATTGGCCAAAACAGCTGTAAAAGTTAGGATTATACCGCTATATATTGGACTTTTTTTGGCGTGGGAGGAAATCTCTTCTTTTTTTACGAATTAGAAAAAAAAATGTAGCAGTGCCCGAGTGGACATAGTCTGAACCCGGCATTAGCCAAACATCAGGTGCTGACACCATGACTTACCAGAGTACATCCCATGTGTTTTGGCATGAAGGTCTGACATGTGGCCACCCATCCCAGGGTGGGGCAGGGGGTCCACCATGGCTTTGGACGGACCTCCGCCCAGATGTGAGGGAGACAGTTTGGAAGTGCCCCCGCCTCCCCCGACCGCACCTCCTTGCTGATGCTGTCTCTGCTGGAGAATAGCCATGATCCTTGCAATCTGAGGGTAGCAACACCCAATGGACATGGATGGAGACAACATTCAGAAATGAATCAGAAGAACACACATGCATGCAGGGCTGGAAATTAAGGACGTCCGCTCATTTCAGTTTACTTTTCGGGCGAGTCCATTTTGAGAGCCACTAGTCCGTCAGGCGAGTGCACTTTTCAGCAGCGATATAATTAAGTATAGTGAGATGAGCCTGCGAAGTAGCTGGTGAAACTGATTGATACTTTTTTTTTTTATTTTAATTACGTTTCACGTGATTTATCGTAATTGCCTTGTTGACATTATGTTTGCTGAACGGGTTGCAGAGTGATGCAGTGCCCTCGGATGAGCGTTAAATACGCCTACCTGTAGTACAGCCTATGCAGGTGCTCGAGCTATACGTAGCGCTACGTAGGCCTACCTGTGTGTCAGGAGGACCCTCCCACAGACATACTGCTCGGTGAGAACAGCAGACAGGGAGTGCAGAACATACTGTCTGTCCAGCTAAACAGCCAATACTTTCCTGACTGATGTAACGTATCCTAATCTTCGGCAGTTTCTTTTCATTTGTGTGTGTGCATAATAACCTACCATTACACTGCCAATTTGCTTAAACTTTGCATTTGTGGGTAACCTACTTTTTTTGGGAAGGGGGTTTGAAAAAAATGTTATGTAAGAGTTGTGGAATAGGCTATTCTGCAGAGACCAACTTTAACATGAATACTGGTAAAATAAAGTCAATATAGAAAACTTTTTAAGAAACTATTATGCATTACTCGTAAATAGAGTTACAGGGCTAGTAACATTTTAGCTGGGCTAGTGGACATTTTGGTCTACTAGCCCGGGTGGCTAGTGCAAAATAATCCGTAAGATCCACCCCTGCATACGTGCAGGTATAGAAAGAGGTTCATACATGTTGACAAATAACCTCACACACAAGAACTAATTTAATATCCCTTTAAACCTATGACCTCAACATTGTGCTGGAGAACCCAACAAAAATGGAGATCCAACATTCATGATACACAAAAGTGGGCTAGGGTGACAGTCTACGTTTCTGTGAGTATTGATAATAAACCAAAACACAAACCTGACCATCTACAATTAAGATCGTCCAACTAAACACAGACCAACAAGATCACCAGTTACTCTTTGATCCCCAAATAGCTGTATGGCTGATACATCAATGAACTACTACTACTGCTACTACTGCTAATACTACTACTACTTTAAAATAAATAAGAAGTGTGTTATTACTTATGCTAAAAAGGTTCAAATGTAGCCACTGATGTGGGCTAGCTGACCTGCTGTTGGTCTGGCTGTTGTCTGAGCGGCTGAGGCTGAGAGAACTTCCTCTGGTTCTGCAGGAGCTGCTGTTGTTGTTGTTGTTGTTGTTGCTGCTGTAGCAGGAGCTGACAAGCCTGGGGGTCGGCGGAGGTCGGCAGGGGCAAAGGAAGGCACGGGTTATTGCTGGCATACAGATGGGATCCCAGGCAGGGCTGACTGCTACACTGTAGTTCAGGGTATAAGAGCGTGGGTGTGTCTGCACTAAATTACGTTTTACACACAATGAATGTCAAGCTTTTAGTCGCTATAATAACAAGAAAAAAACAAGATAGAAATATGGGGAAACGCCAAAGCAAATCACAGTGAATTCAGTATTAAGGAGCAGATGGGAGCTAACATCTTGCTCAAGGATGCTTACAGGGAGACGGGGCTTGTGGGAAATCGACCCTATGACCGTCTGGGTGGGAGTGTACCACCATACCCTTACATTCACACTGTGAGCTCGCTCAGGCGAGCTGTCGCTGAGGTCACTTCTGTGTTGCCCCTCATAATATTGCCAGCAACAACCAGGAAGTGAAATGACCGCAATCATTGGCCGCATTCCAGCAAAAAAACTTCTTCCCATGCAGATACCCATGCTTTCATTTTAAGAATAATTTCAATATGTATGACGCCAGAGACACAATTATAAGCTTTTCATCCATTTTTATAGCGCGCAAGTTTACAAGTACAGCAAATTTTTAAAAAAGTTTAAGCTGCAGGGAGCATCTACCCTGCCACTGGTTGTCGCCGAACTCGGTCACTGGAAATTAGCATAAAGTAGAACGTCCGCCAGCTCCCAAACGTCGCTAAGCGATTTGGTAGCCGAGCGGAGCGCCACACACCGTCGCGCGTTGCTTGTCTCTTTGTAGCCGTAGCGAGCAGACAGTGTGAACGTACCTTAACCACTAGAATATCCAGCTCCCCGGGTGTAAACAGTCACGGCAGGCCTAACAGTGTCAACACTGCACTGCTTTGCTTATGATACATTATCAGAGGTAAGCTAGCTTGCCACTGCTGCGTAAAGCATCATGATAGTCATACTAGCGATGGCTCCCTCACCAGATGGAACTGCTGTACGTGGGGGTAAATGTTGCTTAGCATCGCTAGCTGCTGTGGGGACAGCTGCGGGGGGAACGCTCCTCCAGCGACACCTCCCACTCCTCCACCTCCTCCTCCTCCTATTCCTCCTCCCACACCTCCCACTCCTCCGACCACTCCACCTACGCTGCTGCCGCCAGGAGAGGGCATCTGCTTTAGCATAGGGCCCGGCACCTGGTAAGGGGGGGGGATCACACTGGTGAGACACTGAAGAGCGCTCCAGAACCTTACGTGACTTTGTAGTGGGATGTAGAAAGAGAACACACAGACAGACAGACAGACAGACAGACAGACAGAACACAGAGATAAAGAGAGATAGAGAACACACAGATATATAGATAGATAGAGAGAGAGAAACACAGAGAGAGATAGAGAGAACAGAGAGAGAGAGACACGGAATGCTACCTGAGCAGACAGGAACTGATGAGGCACTTGTGCACGTAACCCCTGGGAGGGATGCATGCCAGGCTGGTGCATCCCTCGAGGCGGAGCCATCCCTCCACCACCAAACAGCCCATGGCCACCGGCCTGTAGCGGAGAGCAATGCAAGGAGGACATTTAGTCAGACACATTCCAACATATACCTGGCATCAGTGTGTTAAACTGTCTAGTAAGCGATTGTAAGCTAATACACTTTCTAAAATCTTCTCAGTCCACTAGTTTACCGCTCTGTGTGTGTGTGTGTGTGTGTGCGCGCGCGTGAAGAAGAAAAAGTATCTTGCTCAATAGGAGCACAAACAAAGTGGCTAACATCGCTCGAATAGTATCCTATGTTTGGGGCGGAGCTTCTGAAGGAATACCCTATGGCATTGATGGGGGAGGTGTTGTTGTTTTGTTCTCAATAAACGCTCACCCTGCCGTTTATTGAGATATGTAATTTACTTCCAAGAGACTATACAGGGACACTTCAGAGACGCGTTGCGTCTAGGTCGCAAACCGTAGGACGCACGCACACAGCTAGCTGAAAACCATATAACGAATTACATATTAGCAAGAAATGTAAATGCAATGTGCAATGTCAAAATTTGCCAACTTTCCAATTCGTTTTTCCGACTTGAGCGGGCATTCGAGTGCATTTTTCCAGTAGGGAACCGTATTTATGATCATTCCATCACTTCACAGTAATGGGACACTTCGGGGAGCTCCTGTTGTAGTCAACAGGCTCTTACCTTGTCACCGTAGGGCCCCATGTCACCGGCACCCATGTCTTTGGAACTGGCCATGCGGTAGGCCGCTCCCCCTCTTCCTCCTCGACGTATCTCTCCATTGTAGGCGTTCATTCCCCTTTTGTCTCCTTCCAGTTTCTTGTCTACACTCAGGTCATCACCCTACGGCAGAATGAAGATCGTTTTCATACACTTAGGTTGTTTTTATTGCTATAAAAGGTTGTAAACAACTGTATACAAAATAGCCACGTTGAAGGCAGGGTTAGTCATTCTCGAGAAAGCTTGCTAACTCCAATCAAAACAAACTCCCTCAGAAGCTCCTCCCCACATATTGAAATGCATTGCTGTTGTGAGCAGTGTTCGCCACTTTGTTTACGTTCCTATTTACAGAGCCAGGGCTGTGTTGAAGTAACCTGACATGCCAGAGGAATTGTTGTCACACCATCTGGGGAGCCGTACATTGAAACCGTTTGTGAATGGCAGGTACTTTCAAAAAAATACTTTGTAGTTGATTGGATGAACCATCTGGTCATTTTCTCTGGAGGCACACCTAACACTATAGCTATTAACATGATGCTGATTGGAAAGTTCAGTTGCTACTTGGACACTCTAACTTATGTCTTATGTCAGCAACACGCGTGTAAATACAATATTATCGCGATCAGAAAAATTAGCAAGGTTATTTTTATATATCGCAAGATAAGGTGATATAGTAATTGTCGTGACAGGACTACCCACGGCTAAATTAAACTGAAGCCTGCGAGATCAGGATGGTCTCACAAGGCTAATGCAGGATACGCGCCCGATAAGCCTGGTAGCCATTTTGCGTATGCGTAATTTAAACCAAGTATATAGCGGGCTTAACATTAACCATGGCAGGAATACAGAGTTATGTGAGCCAGTCTCTTACCATGAGACCCATGTTAGCAAACTGACGTGACATTGGGTTCATCCAGGTATCCCCTCCTCCGGCCTAACAGAGAACAATTGTCAGTTAGAGAAAAAAACATCACGATGAAAGAATCTAAATGGAACAAGAAGCTCAGTTACCATGACGGAAGGTCGTACCTTACTGCTCCCCCTCTTCCCACCGTGACTTTGGCCCCAGCCTCCAGAGGTAAAGGACGCGCTGTTGCCCTGGGAGCTGGCACTGTTCCAGACCCCAGGACCCGCGTCCTCCTCGTCGTCCCAGCTGGAATGTCGAGAAGCTGCCACAGAAGCCTCCCCCCCTTTTCCTCCCCAGCTTTCCATGGGCTTGGGGCCTGCGGGAGAGGGACGACGAAAGGATCCCAATTATAATCGGAGGGCTCACCGACGTTTGCTCCTTTACCCTCACAGCTTCCGTGGCAGCGTGAAAATGCCACAAAACAAATAGTTTTACATTTTGCGGTTTTAAAACATCTCACCTGGTTTGACGGGGTTAGGTAAGGGGTTCCCCCAGCCAGCTGTTTTGACAGGAACGTCAGCTTCTCCCCAGCTGGTCGGTGGGTCTGAGGTCTGTCCCCACGAGGTGGTACCGTTGTCCACAGACTGGCCGCCTCCTCCCCACATGGCTGGAATGCAGGCGCACATATGAAGGTTAGATGGGAGTGCTGTGTGCATTACGCGCACATAGCAAGACATTTGGCAGACACGAGAATATTCCTTTGCTTGAAGGACAACTGGTGTGTTCTGTCCTACATCGCTGAGAGGCTGTGTACAAATGAAGTTTGTTTAGTCATGTGTGCACGAGGTTAGGTTTTACGCATCATCTCATAACTGAAGACAAAAAGCATCGGCACTATTACATGCAGCATGACAAGCTAATTGGCTAAAGAGCGTTCATAGGACGACTAATAGGTCAAATATACATTTAAATGTTTAAACTATAAAATGTTGTGTTAGGAAACAAAACAAACAAAAAAAAAAGTCTAGAAAGAGAAAGGAAAAAACTAAAGAAAAATATAAATAAATAAATAAACCAAATCCTTGAATCTTTACCAGAGTTGGTTTCCCTGTTGGGTGCCATGCCCTGCTGTCTCCTGGGCGGTGGGGGCTGCACGGGCTGAGACGGGGGCCCCTGCTGGCTTTGGGCCTGCTGGCTGTGGCCCTGGCCAGGCGGGGCGTTGTTTTTGTCCCACAGGTTGACGTTCTTACTGTTGTAGCGATTGGGGTCTCCCCAGGCCGAGGTGCCGTCGTCGATGTCCATCTTGCGGCTGATGGTCTGAGGGGAGGGCTCCTCCCAGCCGCTGGGCTCCAGGAACTCCCCCCCGGCCCCCCCGGCCCCCCCGGGGATGGGGCCGACCGTCCAGCCCGAGCTTTGGTTCTGACTCTTGGCCGGCGGAGCTCCGCTGACGCTTCCGACGGCGGCGGCGGCCGGCCCCCGCCCGCCCCACCCGGCTCCCCCTGGTGGCGCCGGAGGCGGAGGCTGCTGGCCCTGTGACTGGTGCTGCTGTTGACTTGGGCCTTTCATGGTTGCCATGTGGCTGTTTGGTATCTGTGGCTTGACGCCGCCCCACTCTGTGTGGGGCTTGCCACCGCTGACATCTCCCCCTGCTCCCCACCCTCCTCTCTGAGGCCCCCCGTCCGCACCACCCCAAGAGGAACCCTCCTCAGAGCTGCCTCCACCTCTGGAGCGACCGTCGCCCCAGCCTCCGGCCGCGGGCTTGGACTCCCTCTGTCCCCAGTCGCCGGGCCCTCCGCCTGCTCCCTGGCCTCCGGTTTCCTTCCAGCCCCCTGTCCCTCTGGCCTCCGGACCCCCTCTCCAGCCACCGCCCTGCTCCCCCCAATCTGGCTCCTCCTTGGGCCACCCGCGGCCCTGGCCGTGTACCGCTGCGGGCCGGGGGTCCCCCCAGCCCCCGGGGGTCTTTCCCTCGCCGCCCTCCGTCTCTCCCGCCGGAGAGCCGGCCTTCCTGGTGTTGCTCCTGGGCTGCTCCCAGCCCTCCCTCGTGGACCCGGGGCCGGGGTCGGCCGCGGTCGGAGTCCCCCCCCGATACCCGGGGGGACGCCCCCCGGCGGCGTTTGCGGAGGAGGAGGAAGAGGACGAAGATGACGATGAAGAGGAAGATGGAGGGCCTCTCTCGCTCCGCCTCTCCTCTCCCGCAGCGGCAGCGGCGGCGGCGGTGTCCAGGTCCCAGGCCACGTTCTGCCGGATCTGGGTCTGCCCCCAGCCCGTGTTGGACAACACCCGGGGGTCCAGGTCGGGCCGACTGAGCATGCTCTGTAAGGCCACGTCAGCGCTGGGCGGCTGGTGGGGTCGCTGTCGCCCCTCCTGCTTTTGCCCATCGTCCTCGTCGCCGCCGCCGCCGCTCCCGGCCGCTGATCCCCCCCCGCTGGACGACGGGGGCCCGCCCGCCCCCCTGCCTTCTCCGGGGGTGGCTCCGCCCCACTGCTCCGTCACCACGCCCACCTCCGCCTGCTTCTGATTGTCCCAAGCCCTCGCCATGGTAGCAAACGTCGGGGAGGCCGAGTCCTGCGACACCCCTCCCCCTCCGCTATTGCTGCTGTTGCTGCTGCCCGCCCCGCCCACGCCCCCTCCTATTGGCAGACCGCCGCTAACCCCGCCCCCCCACTCCGGCTCCGCCCCCCCTACTTCCCAAGCTCCCTGAGATACCCCCGGGGTATTTGAGCTACCGTCGCTTTGCCTGCCCCAGCCCGCCTGGTCGCTGTGGCCGCCGACGCCCCAGGCGGCCCCGCCCCCGCCCTGCCCCTGAGCTCCAGCCGCTCCTCGGCCCCAGCCGTCGGCCGAGGTCAGGTCCGAGGAGGTGGGGGGCATGGCCCGCCACGAGGAAGAGGCTCCTCCTCCTCCTCCTCCTCCTCCCGTAACCACGGCGTCTCCGCCTTCTTGATTTGGTCCTGTGCCTCCAGCTGAGCCCAGGTCGGGCCCACCGGTGCCCCCCCCCGCTCGGGCTCTGCCAGCTGTGTCGGCCGGGCGATGCTGATGCAAGCCCGCCTGGCTTGCCGGGGGGGCCGGCGGACCCTCGCCGTCCTGCACCAGGGCGGGCCAGGCGGACGGGTTGGTGTCGGGGTTAAAGGTCAGGCCGCCGGGGCTCACCTGGGGCCCGGCGATGGGGGGCGGGCGATGGGAGACGGCGGGGTTGAACAAGGCCTCGCCGCCGTGTCCGGCCTCGGGCTGAGAGGAGGAGGAGGGCGAAGAGCCCCAGACGGCGGGGTCGCCCGGCGAGGAGCGCGGTGGGGAGGGATTGTCCACGTTCCCTCCTCCTCCACCTCCCATCTGCGCGGCGCTCCTCTCGCTCCAAGAGGCACTGCTGCTGCTGCTGTTGTTGTTGCTATTGGGGCTGTCCTGCTCCCGCCCCACTCCTCCTTGGCCGTCGGAAGCCAAGATCTTAGCCCCGCCCAGGATGCTAGGCCACTCCTCCAGGTCGGTCCGGTCCACGATCACCTTCTCCCAGCCCTGAGAGGAGGGCTGACTGCCAGAGCCCGCCCCCCATGTGGAAATTGCATAAGTTGGAGTAGTAGTGGACGAGAGAGCAGCGACACACGGTGAGGATGAGGAGGTGTGAGGGAGCGGCGGGGAGGAGGAGGAGGAGGAACCCGGGGTTGGATCTGCAAAAAGACAAACACAATAAAAACGACTTCTCATTATTACCCGTTGGCCTCAAAGCCCAGAACAGGCATGCGATTGGCCGAGGATCACAAAGGCGGGAAAATGTGTGTGCGCGCATCACCGTCACCTAAAGATTTCTGGATTTCCGGATTAATCAGTAATCAGGAGAAATAACATCCCTGCCAAGAGTAGCTGAAGCTCACATCGACGCAATCACACACTGGAAACAACTAACCCACGGCTAGCGGCTAGCTCGCTAGGCTTATCTCATCGTCTACCGAGGAAACACACTTGAAGTAATGAACTATGTCCGTGAACTGAACCCATCAAACAAGCCTTTGGCTAGCAGTTTTATTACCCATCAAATACCTGAACAGTTCCTCCCGTGAAAGACAGAATGTCCCCCGACATATACTCACCCGGAGGCTAATCGTTTTTTTTAAATGAAGCATGCCAATCGGATGCAGAAGGTTAATTCTTCTCAGGTATTATGCATGCCATTGACGACATATAGAAATATTCTGCCCAGAATTATCCAAGCGCCTGCACTACAAGAAGTAACACTGGAAGAAACAACACTGCACATCAGATCACTAACAACACTAACCGATCTTACACACACAAAAATACAAATACTTTTTTTTTTTTTTTTACTAAAAACAAAAGAATATAAACACAAAACCAGATTCAACACAATCCAACTGGTTAGGCCATTACTCATAAGCTGTCAAACTGGTGCAGCGCTGAGCAGCTCAGCGCTAGGGAGAAGAGAAACATGCACAGCCCACGGCGCTAGAGAGGCCACAAGACCCACCTGTGACTGCAGCTGACGTTGCATTGGGGCTGTCTGCTCCCTGGGAGGGGAGGGGAGGGGTAGTGGCGCCCCGGCCAGTGCCCGCCACCCCTCCCCCTCCACCGCCCCCCAGCAGCATGGAGGACAGCGGCGGCTGGCCCCGCTTCAGTAGCACTTTGTGGTCCTGCTGGCCGCGAAATCTCGGGGGTACCTCCCTGGGCATGTAGCGTTGCTGCTGCTGCTGCTGGGAGCTCTGGCTTCCAGAAGAGCAGGAGGATGATGAAGAGGAGGATGATGAAGAGGAGGAGGAGGGCTGTCCGTTGGCCACAGCAGCCCGCTGCTTTGCATTGTTCCCGCCACCGGGGGGAACCTGTGCGGAGAGCGCGGCTGCACCGGGACAAGGGAGCGATGGGGCAGCGGGGCCAGGGCTGGGGGACGCTGAGCCCGGCGTGGAGAGAGACTGGGCAGGGGAGGGCTTGGCTGAGTCTGGCACTGAGGACACGACACGTGGAGGTCAGTGTTACTGTGGTGCGTGTGGCCTCCTCCTACGACTAATGGAGGTGTGCCCTTGAGCCGACCACTGACGCTGCTACCGTGTTAGCAGTTAACAGCTACAGCCTACGCTATTTCACACGCTACCACAATATACCGTTGATTAGGCTGTGTTAATAAAATGCAATGCTATAGATACACAGAGAGAAGAAAAATTAAGTCTTACCTTTGATTTTCTGTTCTGGCACCTGAAAATACAGAGCATTTTTTTATTTTTAGAACATTACATTGTGACCTCCTAGATTGCATTGCGTGACCAAAACCTCAATTAAACTACCCCGTTTCGAAATCTGCCGATGTTCTACTTTATGAACACTAATATGAAACATCTCATGAAGAGATGCGTTTGCTGTCAGATTGGTGCATATAACATCCAGTTGAAGAGTGTTTGAACAAAATTTGTTCTGCGACGCTCTTATAACATTCCACACATACGCGCACGGCACAGACACCTGAACTTAACATGCTATATACACATAAATTGTATTTGCACACCTGCCCATACAAATACATTTTAATAATGAAAAGATAAAATAGAGCAGTGGTTCTCAAACTGGGGGTCGCGGGAGACAGAGGGGGGGGTCACAAGATGATTTTCAGAAATAAAATAACATTTAAAAAATGGCATAGTTTAGCCATAATAATAATTGTTACTAGTAGTACAGTTTACTTTGATGTATTCTGCTACTAGCCTATATTAAAATACTATCAAATAATATGGCTGTTATTCTTCTACCACCTCTGTGTCGCGAGTCTCTGGCACTGTTATTTTGGGTGGTCGCGACCGAAGACATTTGAAAACCCCTGAAATAGAGTAAAGTCATTTCACATCAAAGAAATACTATTCCCGCTGAAGTGTGGAGTGTTTTGATATTTCGGGAATGGAGGTAGAAAGGAACTATTGTTTGGAATGAAGGTACGTCGGAAAACACTACCAAATTCCAATCTTAATTCAACCGACAACATCGGCTGCTACAGAACAAACCATTAATGCTAGCTCATGTTCCAATGAAGATGAAAAGCAGCATGTGAACCGAGAACTGGAAAGCAAAAGTTACCGACTCCGTTCCTGCTAAAGCATATTAATAAAGCCATGTTGCTTGTGAAAGTACTAAATAGTAGGGCATTAGAGGCAGTATCATACCTTCAGAGAGGTTTCCCTTTTCTTCTTATCCTCTTTCTTCTTTTTCTTGTCTTCCATGAACCGCTGTTCCTTTTCCTGATTCTCCCGTCTGGGAAAAGGGTTACAATGGCCATGTTAAATTAGTAGTTTACATTGCTGAGCATTTCTCTCTTCCTAATAAAACCAATATGTTTTCCACATAGTTAATGTTGAAACTCTAAGAACTGTAATGTTAACCAGACGGACGGCTTGCCAACAGTTCTAGGTAGACTTGCTGGTCTTTGCATTATTCATTACCCAACAAACTATTGCAATTGCGATCAACAAACACAATTAGCCACAATCGAACATGAGACCAGAGGTACTGAGAACATTTAAACGAAGCAATGAGAAAAATCCGGATTAAAGAATATGTGCCTGGGTAGGGCAGTTGACACATCATTTTTTATCCTCCATGTCTGAGCACCGCTATAGTGATACCGCCAGGTTATCCACAGGCCTAGCGTTTCAGACACAAGGCTTAGGTTCTCACCTAGACTTGCTGTCCATCTGCACCAACCATTAACATATACATATAAATAAATCAAGCCCAGTCAGACCTTAGATGGAAAACACTCCGGTAGACTAACTTGAGGTTAAAGCATGGCCAATACATTAACGTTAGTTGGAAATCTGACATGGCTTTCTTGTTATAATGTCAGCTGTAGAAGTAAACATAAACAGGTCGTTATTCGAAGCCCCCGTGTGAGTATAACACAAGAGGGGGGCAACAAAATCCACAATATATTTTTTTTAATTTTTTTTTTACATAAAGTTGTGTTTCTAATTGTGTGTGTGTGCAATGCACCAGTAGTGTCTATCATGTGCAAATGTACAAAATACACCGCCACGCCTCCTGTGTGGATGTACAGGGGCATCGTTTGTTTAGTAGCCTTCGTATAATTCATGTAACTTTTATATAATTATTACTCAAAACAGATTGACTACAAACAACGAAATACAGCGCTGTGCTTGAAGCTGTGTTGACTGCCAGCGTCAACGCTGGGGATTCGGGAATAACGTTAAATTGTGGCTATCTTGCGTCACTATCCCATACCTGGGCTTGGAAACGGTCCCCGTGCAAGGTACCCGCATGGATCGCGACAAATTAAACTTATGCGAGCTGCGGAAGGCAAGTAGACACACGGTTTAAGAGGCAGACCTGTCTTTGATCGCGCACAACGTTGCGACTCTCAGGGAAACACACAGAGCAACAGCAGCTAACTGGAACATAACATTGCATTGCATTAGAGAACCACAGGCCAGATAAACACCGAACTTAACTGACGTTTTACTCGACACTGCATCGGGTAGCAAGCGACGCTATGCTGGAACTAAAGCAAAAATGGGGAATGAGGGAATCGTTTATATACTGTACGCGAATATATAAAGTAAAGAACAGACACGAGTCCAATTAAATTAGCGCAAAACATGTACTCACCTCAGGAATCACATACAACATAAAGTGCTCCTGTGCAAAATTCTTGCAGATCTAACGCTAGCAGGCTAGCAAGCTAGCTAGCTCGGCAAGCTAGTTCTTCGATACTTTCAAGGCTAAATTGAATAAGAAATGACATCACCAAAAGGCGAAATGTTGATTATAGAAAACGATATGGAAAAGCGAATATCCTTTTGTGCGAATGTAGTTCTCAATCTGTAAACAAAACATTCATAACCCCTTGATGACTGTCAAACGCTGTATGGTCGGTTAGTTTACTATCGGCCATTTTGCTTTTCTGTGCAGCTTTAGCTAGCATATTACCAAGCTAGTTGTTGATCAGAAGGGGGAGGAGGTCCAGGGGGAGGCGGGGACGAGAGGGGGGCGTAAACCCATAATCAGAAACATGCAGCAGGGGCGTGGTCTCACGTCAAGCATGACGTCATTAACACGGAGAAATGCCTTACATAGGCTGCAGTAGCCTACAGTAGGCAGTGACAGTAGTACGTCTACGATAATAGCATAAGATATGTATTAAGTTGATTAAAATAAATAACAAGAGTCTCTACGTAAAATTATAGTTTGCATACATTTTGCATTGCCTGCTGCATCAGCATCTGCTGATTTTTTTTTATATATCTCAATATAATATTAGAACTAATTAAAAAAACTCCAAAGAAATCCACTACAGGAACACGTAGGCTATATTTATTATTTTGTCTAACAAAATCTTGCTTTGTCAGTATTTTACTCCTTCATGCTAGAAGGCTGGTTCTGTTAGATGTGTCCACCACCTACTCACAATCAGATCAATTTTATCATACTGTTTAAAACAGGAGATGAATATGCTATATTCTAAAGGCTCACAACATAACTGAAAAAATAGCCCCTTTATAGATTATATTGATGCACTAAACATTCTGCCCGATGATAGCTGACTCAATCTGTGAGTGTTAACCTGTCAGTCCAAACAACAGTTCAGCACCCATTACAATGCCACCTTCAACGTACTTATATTACTTATTTATCATTTTATTTTGTATTTCTTTTGGAAATAAGTGGGTGGGGCTGGAGGTAATACACTCAGACAACTACATACGGTAGCTAAGTAACACTGACATGTAGACCCGTTGGCTCATTCCTGTGAAACGTTCTTTAATAATGGTGATGTGTGGAACAATAAAGACATGTATAAACAAACATTAGCAGGTGTAAAAATATCTACTTTCTAGAGATAGTATGTGGATACAATGGTGTTCCCTCATGACATGCTTCACCCCACTGAAGTCACTGCTTCAGTGTTCTCTATAGATAAAGATATCTAACAACACTAGATTACAGAGGATAAAGTCCTAACATACATCAACAGAATAAGACAGCAAACCAGCTATTTGAATGTCTAAAACGTTTGACATGAGTAAACGATACAATACAGCTATTTTCTGGTACACAATAACTGACACTTATTACAGTGTTGTCATTCTTTTCACATGACAAGTACAATGTCCAGCAATAATATAACAATATAACAAGTCTGCTATTGTAGAATATTGTTTCACTGCACAACACACACTTCTGCATTAATTAATATAGTAACTGACCCTAACAAATAACTAAGCATTTTAGTTTCATATCTATATTACTTGTAATAGGTAATTTAAGTTCAAATTAAATTCCATTATTTCCAGCCAGCCTATCCAATTCTACCCAAGCAACTGCCCTCTGCTGGCTGTGGATGGCATTGCGAATGGCAGCCAGTAGCTCATCGGAGCAGCTCCAGATGTTGGGCTCCAGACTGTGGTGGAGCAGGGGCAGTGTCTCCAGCAGCAGGTTTTCTGCCTGGCACACCTCCTCCAACACGACCTCCTCCCCACGTCTGGGAAACAGCTTCCTAAACACAGTATCGTTCCAGCTCAACGGATTTGTAAAACGCAGCAATATTCCACCGTGTTCCGGGGTTCTACCGAACACTGCCACCTACCTCAGTTTCTTGTGCTTTTTGTTTTTAGGGCGGATGTGGATGACTATGGGGTATATCCCTTGTCTCAGCAGACCCTCCACACTTGTGAGCCCTAGCTCCAGCAGGCAGTGTTTACCCTGGGTGAATGAGAGAGAGAGAGAGAGAGAGAGAGAGAGAGAGAGAGAGAGAGAGAGAGAGATTTCCAATATGATTATAATAATCAATTATGTTAATTTATGCAACACATATGATGCCAAGACAAATGGAGCCAGTTTCCACACACTTTATGCTAGGCGTTTACTGCCCTCTAGTGGCGAACAGCTATTTTCACAATAGGTGTCAGTCAAAGAAATACAAGCTATTTCTGCCGTCACCATCAACAAAACTACTCAAGTGGAGGCCGGACCGACTTACATCAAATCATCAAGGTGTTGGGTTTTGTTTTAGTGTGTCTGTGACTGTTTTAAACACACAGAGACATAGACCCTTTCAAATCAGATCATTTGCGTTGTGTTCTTTATTTTATTTACCTGGTCGATGATTTCTTTTATTGACTGTAGCCGTATACCCAGAGACTGCCTGGGAGTGGAGGAGTACACCAGAAAAATGTTCTTATCGTGTCTTTCTGAAGCCTCGATTGGTTCTACAACGCATAAGAGGAGCAGAGTAAAATTAATCAGTGAGCTCGGATTTCTTCATCAACCATTTCCAGTGTGTGTGTGTGTGTGTGTGTGTGTCTACCTACCTGGCAAGCAGGTGTTGAAGTCCAACCCAGACTCTACTGGCTGCAGCAGCTTCTCTATCAGGCCACGAGACAGCACGGAAGGAGAGAAGACGACCGGCCTCTTTGTGGGAACCGTCACAGGCTGGACCAGACTGTAAGGAATCAGGTGCTCCTCGTGACCTGGGGTGGCACGTCAACACACACAAACAAGATTTATTTTGGGATTATATTGCAAGTTGGTTACTATTGTTACCGTCGGGGGCAGGGCAGGATAATATGGTGGTCTAGGACAGGGGTTCCCTAACTTATCCACGGCAAGGCCCCCCAAATAGTATTAGCTGCTGGCCCGGGCCCCCATTTTTGCGAAATATTTTTTTAAACCCTATCCCATTTCCATACTTTTATTTAATGCAATAAAAATTGGATCCATTGGATTCAACGTTACTGTTTTCTTTTCTAAAGTTTTATTTGCAATGTTGCAATGTTTCAGTTGAGTTTAACAACATGAGCGCATACAGTTACCATATCAACACTGACCATTTGTGATTAATGATAGTTCAGTCAGGACTACTTTGTCAAAGAATATTTATGAACTTATTTATTTATATTTGGAGGTCTGGCTCTGGGAGCTCCCTGCTTTTCCTTGCGCATACATGGAATTCCCTTTACATGTGCATACATGGAATATATATGGAATATATACATATATATGCACTCAAGTAATTGACCAATGAGTGTTAAGCAACAATGCTGTATATTTTTCTGAATTCTGTTTTACAATAAATACTTATCTAGAATAAATTTCAATTATACATAAAATGTTTCAATCTATTTTTTCGTTTTTTTTCTCTCTCATAATTTCTCCAATTTGCTGAGGGCCCCTTGCCGCCCCCTGGTGGCCCCCACTTTGAAAACCACTGGTCTATTAGGAGGCTGTCTTCAGCCCATAGGTCCTGTGATTATCCTTCATCAAGATGCCCAACACATGTATGTACATTTCTATTGACAATTTGATATGTGTTTGAGGAGGAATAACAAATTTAGGATGCCAATGACAGCTTGTGACGTTACGCGTCAATACTCTCGTCACTCACGGTGGGAGAGAGTGTAGAGGACATGTGGTGCCGAGCCAATCCCGCGACAGTTGGGCGCCACAGCCTTGACCAATCGCACGCGGCCACATCCTTTCTTCATTAGCTGCGTGAAGAATGCAGAAAAGAAGAAGAACAAGCAAGAGTTTTAGCATTTGCCGTGGAAGCCCTCAACAAAGAACAGTAAAAGATGTGTCACCTTTTTCTTTGTATGCTGCTGCTCCAGAGCCAATGTCCGCAGCCGCACTAGTAACAACTGCTGTGCCCTAAAAAAGTCAAAAAACTTTGAGCTGTTCGCTCACCTTGTATAAAGCAAACCATGCACAATACACTGTATATTTCATATACTCGCCGGTTACATACTGGATGCGTATTTTCCGTACGCTGCGTAGTTTTTTTACGCAACCACAATGCCACATTCTACGTGACAACTCCTTCTAATTACAGTTGGTATCCATGGTGATGCTAGCAGGTCCAATGGTCGGTCCTAGTAAGCTAACGTAATGAAACCTGAATGAAACTGATATTGCTCCAAGGGGAAATGTGGTTATTAATATAGTAGGAGTCCAAGTTTCGCCAATAAAATTAGCCACATCTATATTTTAGGTACAGCCAGGTCACGTTTACGCATGTGTTTTTGATGCAAGCGTTGGATTTTCTCAACGCGTGAGTGGCCCACATTGTTACAAGCTCTACGATGCGATACATAGGAAATGTATGAAATTCCTGTGCAACTACGCATCCAGTATGCAAGGGGTGTAAAGCAGCAGTCCCCAATCCCGGTCCTGGAGGGCCGCTGACCTCCATGTTTTAGATGTCTCCCTGCTCCAACACAGCTGATTCACACGAATAGCACGTCATAAGTGACCCACATGCAATGACGTGAGCACTCGCTTAATACTGTAGTGGGCGAGCAATGTCAACGCACCTGTTGTAGTTGGGCATGGCCCCCTCTTGTAGAAGCCTGGTGGTGCAGGGATCCACCAAGGCACAGCGCCACTGGTACTTGCCGTTGTAGCGCGTGTCTGTCACGTGTATGATGTCATCGCAGTTTGCACCCAGACAGGGCGGCTCACTGTGGGGCTCTACGTCCAAGTTGACCCGAACGTAGAAGGAGTCGGCCCCGAGGAAAGTAGGGGACGAGAGCTGGCCGCACAGCTTGGCGTACGCTAAGGCAGGAAAGGAAGAGGTTCTGTTTGCGTTCGTTTGCACAGCTGTGCACCGTCATGGATGATGTAGGGGGAGGGGCAGAAGAGAGCGTGGGCTGTCAGAAGGGGCAGCCGCCACGTCAATGTTTTTGTGACGCGGTGGGAACAGTGACAAACCGAGAAATGTTAAAAGCCCGTGCAGCCTGACAGTTGTAATAAAGGGTTTTACCCTCAGTGGCAGCTCCTGGCATATATCTCAGGGTCATCATTCAATAGGTAAATTGAAGTTAGAGGAAATCATTCTGGAGCAAGCCTGTCGATTAAAACCTGAATCCGATGAAATGGAACTGGCAAATGCAAAAATACATTCATTCAACATCATCTGAGTCAGTTGTCAAGTTATTGTTGGTGCAGCAAACAGCATGAATGCACAAACTTGCTTGGCGAGTAACTGATGAGACACAACAATGAACCATTCTAGGGTATGTCGTTACCTAGACAACTCAAGTCACTGCCTTGCAGGGCCTGAATTTTGGAATAAAGTTTTTTAACATGAATGTCTATGAGAGCGATCAGGATTTTCAGCCACTCTGAAAGGTAGGGAGGAGACGTACTCTACGGAACACTGGACGTTGATTAGATTAAGGTATTTAGAGGCAGGACAGTCACAGCTGGCGATACACAGCGGTAAAGTTTGAAATGAGCTTCTCTCCCTTTCTAACTTTGGCTCTGAGGAACCTGCTTACCCTCCATGTTGGGCTGGTGTTTCAGAGCCGAGGGCTCCGTCCACCACTGCAGAGAGAAATGGGCAACCTCTGCTGTACACTGGCTCAACGACATGCTGCCTCCACCAAACAGAACTCGCTCCAGCTGTGTACAGACAGAGGGACACTCATCCATAGGCAGGCATGCAATCGATGAGATGATTGTCTTCATACAGTGACACACGTGCCCACGCACACGCACACACGCACACGCATGAACACACACACACACACACGCACCTGCAGTAGCTCGCTGCCCTCCCTCAGACCACATTGTTCAGCAGGGGAGCCAGCTCTCACTCTGCTGACGAAGATGCCCGTGTGGTTTCCTCCGACCATCGTGATGTCATCAGCGAGACTGACTTCGTGTTTCCGCGAGATGGGGGGGCTTGTCGCTGAAGACTGGCACTCCACTCTGAGAGGTGATAAGGGAGGGATGCCATTTTAGAAAAGATGGGCAAAGTAATTTACAGTTACACTTCCTTTAACTCTACTGCGTTACATTTCATGTTTCAAGAACCCGCTGGTTCGAACCCCGCTAAGTCCTCACCAAGTGTCGAGGTGTCCTTGAGCAAGACACCTAACCCTAACTGCTCCCGGTGGTCAGGTGTCTCCTTGCATTGCTGACATCGTCACCGGTGTATGAATGTGTGTGTGGATGGGTGAATGTGAGGCAAATAATGTAAAACGCTTTGGATAAAAGCGCTATATAAATGCAGCCCATTCACCATTTATGCACACATTGTTGTCCAGGACAGGACAGCTCTGGAAATAAATAACTAACAAATGTAAAAACTATAACAATTAAAAATTGTATACAAATAATACATTAAAAGTGATGAAAAGAAAAGCCAGAGAAACTTCTACAGTGGTCTTTCCAGTTTTCCAGGAGTGTATACAGTATTTCTACGGTACAATCAATCATTAGAGCTGTGCCGTACCCTAGAATGCTTGGGCTGGGTTTATGTGGAGGCACTGGCGGAAGGTTGACCAAGTCAGGAGGGAAAAGATGAGAATGCTCAGAGCTCCATGACTCACTTAAAGACGCCTCGATTTGGTCACCTAAAAGAAATAAAATAACTCATAAGAGACGCTCACAGCAAAAAAATAAAGAAAAAGAGTACCAAAACAAAAAGTTTATTTTAGAATTAAAGTAAAATAGTAGAATTAAAAACGATTTGAGTTCGTTTTAGTTGGTATAGTTAATGTTTAAATACATGCTATTAACACAGAGCTAATGGATGCTAAATGTTGATGCATGTGTTTTCATTCTGTTTATAAGGTCTCTCAGCTTGATGAATGTGGACGTACTTGACATACTGTCATTCTCGTCGCTGCCCCAGGACTCCAAGTCAAACCTATTCACAGAGAAAGAGAGGGAATGTTGAGGGAGACAGGAGAACATACCAACGAGGAGCAGTAGGATGGAGTATTGTGGTGTAACTCACTCAGTATTAGCCCGGCGGTTGATGGAGTTCATGCAGGGGGGAAAGGGGAACGTGGAAAGACGATTTATTTCCTTTTCGTTGTCTTCTTTCTGAAGGCACGGATATATAGCACAAGTCAATGAAAGATAAAACATGGTTAATGTCCTTCCCGCTTCACTCCTTCATTCCTGCCCATTTCTCTGTGTTGTAGACGTATGCTGTGATACTCACTGATAACAGGAGATTCTCCTCTGAGTTGGACTGAGAATCTGTGAATAATAAGAATAACACAGTCACGTGACATTCATGCGAAGGCATGTGTGTGTGTGTGTGTGTATCTTCATATGCATGCAGCATGTGACATACAGCCATGTTCATTACACACAACTTACTTCCAATTGCGTCATTGTCGTGGACTCTAGGGGGCGCCTGTGGCACAGACAAGACAGGCAGCAACATGACCTCATAGTTAGGGAGCATTACTGTATAGAATAGGTCCTAACAGGCCTGTAGTTACACAACTGAGTGTGGAAACATCCCTATTCATTCTAATGCAGCCAACACTAAACGTACAAAGGGGATTAGATGTCAAAATGTGGGCATTCACTTTCATTTACTACAAAAGCATTACGCACCGTGAGTTATTCTATGCTATGGGTCATATGCATACCAAAACAACCTCGAAATTAAATCCTATCAAAACATCCGTATTAGGTTCCTCCGGAATAGTTGGTCAATGACAGTAGTACTAAATAACATTATCATACCATTTCATTTTATACCTTGAAGTAATAAATACTGTGATTTTTTTCTTGTCTTACCAATTACTGATAACAATGGTGTCTTTCCATTACCAAACGTGAATGACATTCCTTTGACAGTGTAGCATAATGTCTCACAAGTCATACAGATGCTGTAGTAAAGGCTTTCATTATGTTCAAATAAATACACATTGAAAATGCTGAAAATGCCAAACCGCACTTTTAAACTGTAAATATAGTACCGTTATTCATTCTGTAGGTTTCTGAATGTACTTCTTTAGTATTCATAGCAAATGTTAGTCAATTTCAATAGGTTTTGAAAGAAAGAAAAAAAAAATACAGTAACCAATTGTAATAAAAATAAAAATAAATAAAATACCAAACGGCAACTAGAGAACTATACCAGTGCTTATTAACGACATGAAGGGTTAACAGCAACTTTAAGACAGCTATGGAGGTAATGGAGATGGAATCAACTCTGACCTTTCGTAGCTGGGTCCCATTCGATGGGGAGGTCAGGCCCAAGCCTACCGAGCAGCAGGGGCCGTGGCACTGGTCCTCACTGAACAGAGACAGGTGGGACTGTGGTGGAGGAAGGCATCGTTGTTCATCTGTTATCTCACTAGAATCATTCATGGCCAAGCTTAGAAATGAAAGCTAGGAATGAACGGACTTTAAAATGTATTCACGGGTTGGAATACTTGTGTGTGTGTGTGTGTGTGTGTGTGTGTGCTTGTGTGTGTGTGGGCCTGTGCCACCCAAAGAGGAAATGCCGAAACAGAATGCATTTATGTTATAGCCGTACTAAAGGGCTTTGCGCGAAACATAGGCTATTATGGTTTAATTACCAATTATAATAGCCCAACTGTTCATTCTAAATGTCTTTAGTGAAAAACAACATCATCATCCATCCACAGTTAAAAGTGTAGCTTAAGTGAAACTTCGATGACCGTCCCTGCGAGCGTCACACGGCAGTAGTAGTATTAGTAGCCGGTGTCGTGCCCAAAAGTGGTTGCTGTCCACATTTACAGCTGTTCATCTGACTGAAACAGTCAAAACGTGCAAATATAGGCCTAATCCTTCCTTTATGTCAGTGGGAGGTAGTTTATTTATTCTTTCTATGCGTGTGTCTGTGTGTGCGCCTGCATGTGCGTGTGTGTGTGTGTGTGTGTGTGTCTGTGTCTGCGCCTGCGTGTGTGTGTGTGTGCGTGTGTGTGTGTGTGAGTGTGCGTCTATGCTCTAGTTCACCACACACTCACACAGTCCAGGGAGGTGTTGCTCTGCCTCCTCTGCACGTGACTCTTGTCGGTCTCCTTCTCCAACTCTCTGGTTAGATGCTCCACACTGGCCTGCAGCTCAGCGATGCTCTTCCGCAGACGGTTCTTGTCCAGCAGGCAGTCTGTGTACTCCAGCTGGAGGCTGTCCCGACTACGCAGGGCCTGGACACAGTGACATATTCCTCCACCTTATACTTACTTAGTGTTACTGTGTATCTATATTCCCCTACCAATATTACTGACCCCCCCATGTTTAACCACAACAGACCAATTTGTATTTGAAATCTCCTTTACTTTAGCACTTTTGTATTTGTATCTTGAACGTCCAATATGTATGCTGTCTTGTTTTTATAGGCTTTTATGTGTCTTTGTATTTTTTATGTAAGATGTCCTTGAGTGTCTTGAAAGGCGTCCTTAAATAAAATGTATTATTATTAACATTATTATTATTATAGTGTGAAATAGTCACATGTCAGAGTGACAATACCTGTCTCCCAAGTTAATCTTTATTATAGTGCCCCATTTACATACGGTAAACGAACGCACACTCACATAAATGAAAAATGTGCTCTGTCCGATCGCATGCCTCAGATTTACATCAAACAGGATGCCATTGTGGTAAAAAGTATGTATTTAAATGTAAAACATTTTTAAATAAATATTTCCCTTCTTAACTGACCTGGTCCCGTTCCTTCTCCAGTTCTATGATCTGGTTGAAGTAGGACACGCTCCTCTTCTGCTCCGTCTCCCAGTCCAGCTGAAGAGTCCTAAACTTCAGTTGGATCTGCTCACACTGGAGCTCCAGCTACGCAATAGCATGCACAGGTACACAGTTACACTTACATGCATCTTATTGACATTTACATCAGTTGTGAAGTAACTGCATTTAAACTCATATTATTGGAGAATTATAAGCTCCAAACAATGATACTGGTATGATAAATGAGCCGTTTTAGCTATTAGCTAATATTATTTTGTTTTGAACTCCTGATTATAGATGAAAGTCTTTTTAATGGAACCTTTTCGCTCTGCTCCTCTGAACTCTCTAGCTCCCTCTGTAGCTTCGTGATGGTATCACACAGTTCTTGGCGCTGCTCGTTGGCTTCCTTGCGGTCCTGCTTCAGGATGTCCATCAGTGCCTGATGCAGACAATAAAGCACGAACGTGAAATGGTCCCAAATGCATTAGCGGCAACAGTGCAACACATGCACTGTGCTGGGCATACAGTTATAACAAGTGGTCAAACCAGTGGAACAGTGGAAATACTGGTCCATGTCTCACCTGAGCGCCATTGGGCCCATCTTTGTCAATCTGATTAAGGTACAGAGGCTTTTGTGGTAAAGGTGGAGCGGTTCCATTTTGACGTTTGGCAAACAAACTCTTTGTTTTGACCAAGTTGGATGGAACACTGCCGCTTTGATTTTCTGACTCCATCAATCTGGACTTGAGCTGTTCCACCTGTACGGGGAACACAGCATATATGCTTAAAAGGGGATACTATTTGGATTCTTATGAGGCATTATGGCTACTTCTGCCATTCGCCAAAGGTATGCAGAGTGATGCTCCTAGTTCTTATTGTAGAAACATTTCCCCATGTAATTCTGTGCTACCGTATGTCTAAAAAGTTGCATGATGAAGGATATTCCCAGCAAAGTTCCATAAATGAACCTAATGACATCAGAACATCACATCCAAATACACGAAGCCAATGAATATGTAGTCAGAGATTTTCCACTAAGTGAGTCACACCTTAGTTTTGGTCTTCGTGTTGTAACGTGATTCTAACAAAGAAAAGAGCTGTCTCATAGCTGCATGCAAATCATCCAACAGAAATAAGCATCGCGTTCATCAAGTATCACATTTCACACCTTTTTGTCTTCCACAGCTCAAACTTGACAACATTTCTAAGTAATCGCAAAGGCAACATAAGAATCTGGGGTTTTGTTTAAAACAAGCAAACCAAAAACCAAACAACAATAAAAAAACAACAATAACATAATATGTACTTGGAAAGGACCACATCTGCAGGCCACAGTTAATTACAATTGTCTAAAGCTAATTATCAGGCGCTAAGTTCTTTAACACCAATAATAGCATTATAACTACAAAACCAAGTGTGTGAAAGGGACTGGTATGAGTCACTAGACAAGCTGGGAAAAGATAAATAGGTGAAATGATTGACTAGTCAGAACTTGTCTATTCCATTAGCTGTCACTGAGAAAGCCCAAGCTCCTACATCTGCATTTACATGAACCAGAATGAAAATGCTTCATATAAACACCTCAATCAGAACAGAACCCAACCGGATTGAAATTAAATTCCGAAGCAGAGGGGTAGTTTAAACCGTTCCATATCTGATTGAAACAAGAATTCTTATTTTTAAACGGTTAAACCCGATTACGTCCTGGTTGTGTCCTTTGCGCATGCCTCGTTTTAGGGTACTTTCTCGTCGTTTTGTGTGGTGTCAAATTGATTGGAGGCAAGGCGATATACTGTTGTTCACAGCCACTGCAGGCTACAATAGCTGGATCAAACAACTGCGACGATGCATGCAAACACACGATTAGATGACATCCCGTGTAAACAGTCTGCAACCAGAAGGATTCCATTCAGAAAAACAAAACAGTGTCCATGTAAACCCAGCTATTGACTAACAGCAAATAGACCTCTCAATATGCAAAATCTGAGTTTGGTCAGGTCTGCTATATTTATAGCCTTCCCAGTTGACACTTTATTATTAAGTACACCTCCTTGTCATTGCCAATATCATATAAGCCAATCTTGTGGCAGCAGGAGCGTCAAACCCAGTAGAAGCCTGGTAACAACCCAGTCATTAGAATCAGGTGTGATGGA
Source organism: Forbesichthys papilliferus (assembly GCA_025399855.1). Lineage (NCBI taxonomy): Eukaryota > Metazoa > Chordata > Actinopteri > Percopsiformes > Amblyopsidae > Forbesichthys > Forbesichthys papilliferus. The sequence continues at coordinate 2,818,181 of JAODOY010000023.1, read as the reverse complement.
GCAGGGAGACATCTGTAACATGCAGGGGAGGGGGTCAAGGACCAGGGCTGATGCTACTTTCATGGCATATCGGAATTACGGTAAATACTAGTTTCCTAGTTTCCGACTTGGAAGTTACAACCTCTCAAGTCGTAAGTTTGAGTGGGAGATTCCCAAGTTCACTAGTTGGGGTGACCTCCGGCCTATTATTGTGGAGAAGAGGACATTCTTTTGTTCCATGCTCTAGACCATGTGACATTCAGCACAGCGCAGGTACAGTTTTAAGGAGTAGGGGCGTTTTTAAATTGACTGTCACAGCTTTGTCAGTCAAACAACACGACTTGTTATTGTGTTTTTGTTTGTTTCAGGTACCAAACACAGATCTCAAATAAATCAAACTCTTTAACATTACGGAGACTCACAGTGAGTGAACATTGCACGTTAGTTTTACTTCGCTCCAACAACAAAGCACTGACAAAACATGACGTACTCGCACTTCCGACTTCACAAGAGGGAAGTACGTGCCGCATGCACGTAAAGGTACCGCTGCGTGCAGGAACTCAGCTGTAGCAGCTGTGCTACACCTTTTTTTTTTTACACTTTAAACAACAAAATGGCATACAGAATACGTGCAGTAGGCAAAAGAACACACACCAGCATGCCACCTCGCTACCAACCGCAGTGAGGTGCATACATCCTCACTATGAGAAGAATATTACGAAAAACCAAAAGCAAACCTTCACTCGCCCTGCCTAGTTACTGTAACTAGGCAGGACAAAACACCATAGAGAGCTATTACAGCGAAACAGACAGTTCTGTCAGATTCAAAAAATGCTCAACTGTTATTGGGGGATATGCAAAAAGGGGCGGGGCTAGGGGACATGTCAATTGCGCTTTTTCTCTCCATCTTACCTGCCTCAGAAGCTCTGCCTCGCGGGCAGAGGCCTTGCCCTGCTCCTCCAGGGCCCTGGAGTATTTGACAGCCTGCTCCAGGTGTCTCTCCTTCAGTTTGACTAGTTCTCGGCTGCCAGACTCCCAGTCCTGACGCAGCCTTGGAATGAACACACATTTGTGAGGAAGAGCCACAATCTGCCTCACGTTACTTGGTGCCATACACGGTTTGGTCGTTTGGTAGAAGTATTTGTTCTTTCATTCTGTGTGTTTGAATGTTTCATGGTAACCTGACATGCCAGAGGTATTGTTGTCACAAGTCCATCTGGGACATTGAAACTGTTTGGGAATGGCAGGTACTTTAAAAAAAATACTTGGCAGTTGATTGGATGAATCATCTGGTCGTTTTCGCTGTCATGGTCGGCACACCTAAACCACGCCCGTATAGCTATAAACACAACGCTGATTAGAAAGTTCAGGTGCTACTCGGACACATTCAAAATGATTCCGAGGCTTTTCTCACAGCGAAATTAAACTGAAGCTCGTGAGATCAGGATGGTCTCGGGAGGCTAGTTTCATGGATCCAGTAGGCACTGAATGCATGGGTGTACTCTCTGATCACTGATTAGCTCTCCTTTTCTGAGGTGCACTGATTGGGCAACGTGTCTTGGCTCCCGGAGCGTACCAAGTGAAATAAAGCAAGTGGGTGTAGTGGGATGTTTGTGGCTTATGTATTGGGGCTAAATGGCAATTATGACTGTGATGCATTATGTTTCAGACAGTGGTGTATGCAGGTAGAGTGTGTGTGTGTTTATGTAGAATGGATATGAATGAACATGTATTTCTGAATGAATATGTATTTCTGAACATGCCCACGCAATCCAGTTTGACGAATGTGTATTTATTTTCAATAAAAACATGTCTATTTGCAGAGAGAGTGTACTACTTTTCAGCACACACAGTGAATGGTAGGCTAGCAGTAAGGAGATATACCTGGTGATTTCGACAAAAAGTGTATTAGCTTACAATCGCTTTCTATATCATTAATAGATTCCATGTGTCAACATTTAAAAAATAAAAAAAACGGTGATGCAAAAAGTGCTTTTGTGACTCCATATTCTACATAAGTGGTGTCCAATGGGTTTGACAGTTTAACAAAAGATGTATTGTGTGAGTGTGTGTGTGGCGGGGGCGGGGGGTTGCGGATGAGTTTTGTGTGTGTGTGTGTGTGTGTGTGTGCAGCACCTCTCCATCAGCAGACGGCCGTGACGTAGCTCCTGGGCCTTCCTTTCAGCGCGACTGCGTTCCTCCTCGGCCACACGGCAGCGCTGCGACAGGCGACGCTCACACATGCGGCTGTTTCGGAGCTGCTCCATTAGCTTACGCACCTCCAGCAGGAGGAACTGGGTCAGACCCTCTGGCCCCTCCTCATCTGGGGAGCAGAAGGGAGGTGCAGGTCAGTCAGGGTACGTACGGTAAAGGTACTTACATACAGTGTCCGTTTGTAGTAATATGTGTGTGTGTATATAT
>JAODOY010000023.1:2802241-2815681 GCA_025399855.1 Forbesichthys papilliferus | reverse complement strand
GAGGCTGGTGTGGTCTGAATTAATTTGCTGCCCCCCCCCCCCCTTCTTCTGGGGGAGAGAATACAGTAAGATCAGATGAAAGTATCTCAGGTGATCTAATTGATCTGAGGAACATATAAGTCTGTTGTGGTATGAAGATACTAAATTGCATACATTATTAGTAGATATAAGGGCCTATCTTTAATAATAACTCTAATTAATAGAGGTCGTACGGTGAACCAGCCATTTGAACCCACCAGGTGTGACAGGCGACTTGAAAACAATTTTGAGTCGAAAACGCCTAGAGACGATACAATACAGCATCAGTTTTAATATAATGTATAAGAGCAGCAAAGGCTTTTCTCAATGGAAAATATGTTTTCACATTTCTCCCAACTTTCCTACTGCAAGAGTGGATAACAACACACTGCTGGTTCACAGGTTCGTCCATAAGCAAAGTATTTTTTGAAAGCGCCTGCCCTCATGAAACCCTTTCAATGGACGGCTCCCATATATCTGGACTTAAGCATATTAAGCAGATTTAGGGGGAAAAAAATGTTTTGTCAAAAAGTGACGATAGTTAACCCGAACATATTATGCACACACACTACACTGCAGTTAACATCTGTAGCCCTACATAATTGTTGTGTTACGTGGGGTGTATCATGGGTCGTACCATTACTATGTAACAAGTTACACCACAATAATCCTCACATCTAGACCTGCAGCACGAACAGGTGTTGTGCCAAAAAGTGATATCCTGACAGAAAGTAATTTTGCGCGCTACCGCGGACGGCAGCCTGTTAAAAATGATTCGCTATAAGTCATTAGTAAATTTGTTTGAAATTTAAACAATGATATTACACGTCTACATACCAAACACACACACACACACACACACACACACACACACACACATCGTAAATGGTACCACATTGCCTAATGAATTAAAACTGCAAACATTTATATGGCCACAATTTCTTTACCAAAAGCATAAGTGTCACAAAGACACACCTTTTCTATTATCGTAGACAATAACTCAGATTAATTCGCACGTTTTGATTTACTAATCCAGAAATCAGCAGCTGTAGACTATAACGATTCAGCTTTAACAGGCTGCCGTCCGCAGTAGCGCGCAAAATCACTTTCTGTCAGGAAATCATTTTTTGGCACAACCCCGACAAGGCCAGGGGCATTGCCCCTGAATACATGATCTTACATACTACCTGTTTCAAGTCTCGGCAAATCCTTGCTTTGTGTCAGTCTCGGCCTCGCAACTTTGACTTTGCCTCTAAAATCTGTCTGGTGATCTCGGACATCGTCAGGGCGCTGAACCTATAGCGTGTGGCCTTTGTTCTTTTGATATTGGAGGAATATTGATTATGCTTGCGCATTTGTATGTTAATGTTTCTTGTTCTATAAAAACCCCTAAAAGATAGCCGTCGCTCCGATGACGTCATCGCGGAAGCGCGACGGCTATGCGCCCATGTTTGAAACTGCACGAAGGACTGAACAACGTGGAGTGGAAATGTGTGATCTAAATTTGTTGCGATTTTCATCAAACGAGCAGATGGTTGTAGATGGGAATGAGGTCTTTGTTTTATTTGACCGATTTCAGATGATTTGTGGAGTAGAAGAGGTTAAAGTGTTTGTCAAAGAAAGACTGGCCACGCGGCCCACGCCTGCAGGTGAGATTGTGGTTTGAGTTGAACGCGTGTTAAGCACTGTGACTGAAGCAGTAGGCTATATCTTAACGTCCTTTACGCCGTTACATTTATCATTACACAATTATGAACTGATTGACATTATGTCCAATCCTGCTCTGTAAATTGATGTAGTGTGAATTCAGGTACAATTTCTATCATTTTGATTTATGTTATTTATACTGATACCTGTCTAACACGTTATATCAACACATTATACCTTTCTGCAAACCCAAAGTTGTTTTCTAATCACATAAGAAGACATAATGTAGCTTTGATTCCCAGATGAATCATGACACACCTATTAGTCTGCCTGTATATGTCTGCCTGAATCTGGGACAGGTCACTTAGTAATCTGGAACACTTGTATTAGTCTTTAAAACAATATAAATCACCACACTTTATGCATGCCAAACTCCTTATCGCCAATATTTATTCCGTAATACCAAGTGATTTACTATATTGGGGGCTAATTTATCAGATTAAAGTGGCTGGAGAACTAACACATTATGTGGTAGTTAGCTGTGTAGTTATTTTACTAACTTTTACAATTTTTACATTGATCATGTTGATCGGTTTCAAAATGCAGTGAATAGTGGGGGGTTTGTAGATTTAGGTTTTTCTGTTTTGCTAAGAGCGGAGCCCCAGTCTGGACCAGGAGGAACCAGAACTCTCCCCCGTTGAAGTGGAACAAGAGGAATTGTGGACCAGTCAGGATGGAGAGCAGCTTCATGGCCTGAATGAGACTGATATCAGTGAGACGGAAGACAGCGATGATTGGAAGGACCTAGCGTTAAACACTCTGAAAACAGGGAAAGGACGGCGAAATAAAGGTTTGTTGTTCCAGTCCTCAGACTCCAGTACGCTGCTGCACAGGAGGGCGTGGTAGACCTGTTTTGAGCCTCTCCCTTTCTAAATTGTGTTCTTGATTGTGTTTGTGTGCTCGCACTCATGAGTGAGACAAAGCAGAGATGCGACACTAGACATTGCTAGACACTGCTGCCAACTCAAGTACAACTTGGCACACACTAGAGCGAGCATGGCACACACTAGAGCGAGCATGGCACACACTACAGCATGGCACACACTAGAGCATGGCACACACTAGAGCATGGCACACACTAGAGCATGGCACACAATAGAGCATGGCACAGGAGTGGATTTGCACTCCTGTCAGTGTTTACGCTATGTACATTAAGTTATGGCGGCCCACAACTGCTAAATCACGAGCGCCACTCCTTCAGAATTGTATGACATGTCATGAAGTCATGAAAATGCGTTGCCCAGTACCGTAAATTCCCGGCTATTAACATGGGTAATACATTTTGCAAACTGCCGGCAGCTCTGCGGCTAATACGTGGGTGCGGTCTATACACAGTGTTAAAGTTTGGGCTATTTTTATTATTATTTTTAAGGTAATCCTCGGATATTAATTATACATCCAAAACTCTAATTTCTTGCTATGGTAGTAGGATAATCTGTAATAATAATACATTTTATTTGTAACGCACTTTACATTAGAGGAAATACCAAAGTGCTACATAAGCAATTTATTTATACCTTATATTTGCATAAAATCAATTAACATATACCTTATATTTACATATACACAAAACATTTACATATACACAACAATTTACATATACATATACCAAAAGTTGCAATATTAGTACAAATAAGAACGAGATAGGTCCATTTGTAGATATACAAAGAAACAATAAAAGGCATAAACCAAAAGCTTTCTTAAAAAGGTGGGTTTTGAGGCCACGTTTAAAAACATCCAGCGTCTGGTGGCCTAAGGTGGTCAGGCAGAGCGTTCCACAGTCTAGGTGCAGCTGAGCAGAAAGCTCAATCACCCATAGTGCAAAGCTTGGTCCTAGGGACTGTAAGGGTGTATGTGGAGGCAGAACGGAGGGAGCGTGCGGAGGTTTGTGGGGTAAGTAGTTCCTTGAGGTAGGGAGGTGCGTCACCGTGGATGCACTGGTAGGTGAGGAGGGAGACCTTGTACTCAATTCTCAGTGAGACAGGGAGCCAGTGCAGAGGTTTGAGGATGGGGGTGATGTGGTCATGTTTGGGCACCTTCGTCAGGTAGTGGGCTTCTCACATGGGATTCTATACATACACTGGCATTTTCATGTATCCATGTTTAGACCTTCACAATTGCAGTGAGAAGAGACGACAATGACTATCTTCCTTATTTCAAATTCAGATTTTTGAAACACCAAAATGTGAAATTGTCATTTCATCAGCTAAAAGTAAAGCGTGTAGGAGAAAATACTGTATTGGTAATCCTATAATTGCTTGTTTCATTTTCATGTTTAATTTTCCAATGGAGGTTAATAATGATTGCGACACCAATAATGTGATCTGCATATTTATTTAACATGTAGAGTCACTGCGGGTTTTCAGAGACACCCCACCCCGGCGCCATTGGCAGGGTGGTAACATGTACAACTTCAGGCTATTACTTTAGGACAAACAAATCTATCCTAGCTAACCAGTAATATTAAGTAGCTAGTGAAGGGATGGCTTATGACAGTACATGGCCCACTGAAACCAAAACAAAAACAGACTCTTGCGGGAAAGGTGCTTGCAAGCACACGAACACACTGCCAACCATGCTGCACCAAGGTGGCAGCATCATGTGGGGGTGTTTTGCTGCAAAAGGGGGTGGTGCACTTCACACAATGGATGGCATCATGGGGAAGGAATATTTTGTGGATATTTTGAACGACGCACCAGCCAGTAAGTTACAGCTTGGTCACAAGTAGGTCTTCCAAATGGACATAGCTCAGGGGTTGTGGCAGTCAAGGTATTGGAGAGGCCATCATGAACCTAATCACATTTGTGGTCAGAACAGAAAATGTGTCTGTGAGGACGGGAGACTACAAACCAGTCAATCAGTTCTGTCAAGAGGAATGGGTCAAAATTACAGCAACATTTTGTGTAAAGCTTATTATGGAAGGCTACCAGACCCAGACCTTTGACCCAAGATCAGTGTTTTGACGGCAATGCCACCAATTATAGATTGACTGCATTTATATAGCGCTATACACAATTTGCCTCACATTCATCCATTCACACACATTAATACACCAATGACTACCATATTATTATAATAATAATAATAATAATAATAATACAGTATAATTGTAATGACAGATTCTGGATAACTCAGTGTTTGACTGTTTTAGGTTCTTTATCAGTCACTGCTGGAGAGAACAGATCGCTTCACTCCTCTGTTGTCTCTCAGCCAATCACAACCTCTGGAAGCAAACCCAACACAGGCAGGTCTCCCTACTGCCAACAGTGTGGCAAGAGCTTCAGCCGTTGGTCAAACCTCCAGAGACACCAGCGTATCCACACTGGAGAGAAACCTTACCACTGCCAACAGTGTGGCAAAGGCTTCAGGGAGTTGTCATACCTCAAGGATCACCAGCATATCCACACTGGAAAGGAGCTTTACCACTGCCAACAGTGTGAGAGGAGCTTCAGGCGACTGTCGTCCCTGAAGAGACACCAACATTTCTGTTTGCAGTTGTAAGGTTTCTCTCCAGTGCAGTGTGGCAAGAGATTCATGGTGTTGGCAGGCCTCAAGACACGAGCGTTACCACACTGGAGAGATACGTTACCACTGCTAATTGTGTTCATCCATCCACAACTGTTTACTTTCAACTGTTGGCTTCCATGGATGTCCTCCTGTTGGCTTTAATGGCTGCCCAGGCCTTTTCCTGTTGCAGAGCTCACAAGTGCATTAACTTTTCTCCCCGAATTTATTAATCTCCTAATGTTCTCACTACCTATGATGGATCATTTTTTATTACAGATGGCCTGTTTTACTTGTATTGAGAGCGTCTTTGACCACATGTTGTGAGTTCACAGCAACTACTTCTAAATGCCACCTGGAATCAACTCCAGACCTTGTACCTGTTTAATTGATGTTGAAATTGTAATATCCCACACCTGTCCATCAAACCGCCAGAGGGCGCTTCATATATAAGAGCTGTAATTCCAAAAGCCTTCCCTCAATTTATGTCACATTAAAGCATCTGCACTTTGTAGTTCATATTTCTAACCAATTTGTATACGTTTTGGTAAATATCTAAAATGATATTGTATTTCCAACACTAACTCCCCATTATGTGTGTGCATATATTATACTTTGTCATCTTAGCATATTATCTTTATCTTTAGCATCTCAAACTGTTAAGTTACTTCCTGAACAGTTTGAGATGCTGTTACAGTATTTTAGTGAACACATTGTCATTTTACCTTTATTTGCCATCGCAAGTTTTTCATTGTTTAAGACTTTTTTTGTTGAAGTTTGAAATAAAGCACCAAAACATTGGAGTGTTTCCCTTCTTTAGGAAAACAATCAATGTTGTTATTGTGACAACACTAATACAATGTTATATTTACACACACTTTCATAGCTTTCATTTGATGGGGCCACTGAGATTTACACTTTATATAATTTATTCAATTAGTTTTCGGAGAAAGAATTCTTCTGTTTGACCTGGTTGAAAATAGCTGTGGACGTTGAGGTATATTTATAGGCATAATTTGCGTTGCTATTCGTCCGTCCCTTTGACGCCAGATACTAACTAAATGGTTAGCTTGCGTCTGAGGAGCACCAGTGTTGATCTGGGGATCTCTGCAAAGAACTCTGCCTGTCCTGGAGCCTAGAGCTCAGTTTGTCGGGCAACAATTTTCGTAATATGAAGGTTTTTAAATTAGTCCTGTTAGCTATCTCAATGCCTGTGTGCATAATCAGATCGGTAAATGTACAAAATGATGTGTATTAAATCCCGTGTAAAGCAGACATTTGTATTTTGAGTTTGTCAGACCACAGAAAAAGGTAATATCAACCACTCAGCCCAATTTGGTTTCAAAAGCGTGAAAATATAACCGCATTTATGTTTTCAAACACTGGGGGTGTGTCAGCAGAAGGCGCTCTAACCACACCCATCGCGTGTTCTACGGTATGCTCCATTACCATACCGCAGTATTGTGCCAAACATTTCTCCACAGCCAAACAATGGGCCTCATTCACCAACTGTTCTTAAACCCCACTTACGCACCTGTCACGAAGATTCTGGCATTCACCGATGTTTTCTTATTTGGGGTTTGTTCTTAGATAAGAACAGAATCTATGCACACTCAATAGCACAATTGAGAGCTCACATGTTTCCGCAAAAAGAGTAGTTATATTGTTTTAGTCCGTTCTAATTAAACATTTTATATTTCTGCCCTTTATAATAACTAATTATTTTACACGTGTGTTTGTTTGTGTTAATACACACACACCACACTTTCAATTGCCATTGTGTATAAATTGTGCTAGGTGTATATATAAATAAACTTCAATCAATCAATCAATCAATCAATCATATATATATATATAGCACTTTTCATGAAAATTCATGTAACACAAAGTGCTTCACACTACTACGTCATTAAAAACTATACAAAACGAGTAAAAACAATACAATATATAAAAAATAAAGTAATCCCACCACTCATGTTACACTCATCATCCCAACCCTCCAATCACAAACAGACATCAGGAGTCCCATTCCCACCATCCCCAAAACATAAACCACCAGGGACCCTAGACCCGCTCCCCGGCTTGCTTTGCCTTCGATTCACATGTTAACGGGGAACCTTGCCATCCAATAATACGTGATTAATTACGCAATTTATACGCCCAAAGTATGGCTATTCTTAGATAACATGTGATGTCATCCTATCTCTACCATAGGACTATCAGAGTCAACGAAGGAACATGATTCATGAAACAAAATGTTCATACAGCATACCCATGTTTTGTTGTTGACTGTAACACTAGTCTTCAAAGAAACTCAGGACTGCAATTGTATTAGTTTTTTTCAATTGTTAACACACAAATACTGGTACTTGAGACACAATGACCACAACATGTAATTCATGCGCCAACCCCCTGAACCAATTCTGCTAAACTACAAGCACAATTCCTGCTTTACTCTCAATTTGCAGATCTAAAACACTTTTGTCAAAACACTACACACAATTCTCTGCATTTGGCACAAATTTCATGAAGAAAATCTCTTGTATTCACAAGGAACACACTGCCATTCAAACATGCACACTGACTCGTCACATGGGCAAACACCTGTCACACAGTTCTACAATTAGCAATCAGAGCTTTAGCATAAAGGGTCAACAGGTGAGCTCTTCTGTTTTGGAGCAATGGATGCCAACATTGGAAACAGGGCCAGAGGAGTGAGGGCAAGAGGAGGAGGACGGGGAGGAGGAAGGCCAAGGACCGTAATCTCTGATGAGATCCGAGCCACTTTGGTTGACCATGTGGTCAATCATGGTCTAACAATGAGGGAGGCTGGGCAAAGAGTACAGCCACATTTGAGCAGGTACACTGTGGCATCCAGCATCCGGATTTCCCGAAATGAGAATAGGTAAGAAATCTACTCTCACTAGAAAATTGCAGTGCTGCATATCAATACAGTACTCTGAGTACAGTAGTACAGTGTGGACTGTTCTGTAGGGATGTAAAAATGTTACAGCATAATGTTTCAAGTGTTTGGGATATGTATTCCTACTTTGTATTCCTACACAGTATTTACAGTATTTTACTATTTGTGTGCAGAACTGAAAGATTACCAACACAAGGTGGTCGGGAACGTCTTCTGTCAGGAGACAGCTGGTGAAGTGTAATCTGTATATTATTATCCCATAATGCACTGCAGCAGCATTTATTTAAATAATATAACATAAATAAAATAACAGGAAACAAATCAAGAAAATAACGCCATAACATTACGGCAAATACAAAAAAAAAATAGAAAACTATGAAATATTTCAAAATATAATATGAATACGAAGAAGGGGAAGGAATATCATCGGCCAGCGTGCCATTGTTAAAGTCCCTGCACGGAGGGAACATCACAATGTGTGCAGCGATTACCCACCACGGCGTCATCCATCAGCATGCTACCCTTGGCCCCTACAATACTGCCCATCTGATCACATTCCTGGACACCCTACACAACACACTCATTCCACCAGATCAGATAGACGGCCCAGAGCAGCTCAGGTACGTTGTCATTTGGGACAACGTAAGTTTCCACCGGGCTGCTCTGGTTCACTGCCCACCCACGCTTTTTGGTTGTTTATATCCCTCCATATTCTCCATTCCTCAATCCTATTGAGGAATTCTTTTCATCCTGGAGATGGAAAGTGTATGACTGAAATCCACAAACCCGCATACCCCTTCTCCAAGCTATGGAAGACGCATGTGGAGATATAGCAGTTGATGCTTTTCATGGATGGATTCGCCATGCTAGGCGATATTTCCCCCGCTGCATGACCAGGGAGAACATTGCTTGTGATGTGGATGAGGTGCTGTGGCCAGACCGAAACAGAAGAGAGGATGCAGCATAGTTTTTGTTTTCTCCACCTGAACTGTATACAGTACAGTACAGTACATTGTTTTGTTGTTTTGTATGTGGAACACTGTATGTGCAACTTTGTGTTGGGTGGGATGTACACCGTGCACATTATTTTTGTGGGGAAAATAAAATATATTTGTTACCGTGTATTTGTGTGTGCACTGAGTATAAACACAATATTCTCTAATATTTTACAACACACAAATGTATGTACTGTCGTAAGTGTAACACTGAACAATAAAAAGGCATAAGTCATTATGATGAATGGAGAAGAAGTGTTTTCCATTCATCATAGTGTTTTACATTGAGCACATCAGTGTTCAACTGGTTGTTATAAAAATCTCTTCATATGATGGTTTGTGTGTGTCATTTGACAACATAATACCATTTTGAGAAGAAATAACATTGTTTTGAATGTACAGTTTAATATTGCAGCAGAATTGATGGGTTTTGCCCGTTGTGTGTGTTTTTAGATTTCTGTGTAGAGTTCTGAGCGCATGAGGCATGCTTTCAGAAAATGTTTGTAACCAATCGAGAAAAACTGTAAATATAAAGACATTAGATTGGCGTAATTTAAATGGTTGGGTTGGCTTCCATCAGAAGAGACTGGCAGACAAGATCTCTATGGTAGACTGTGCAGTAAAGACTCCGCTACTGTAAAACCTCAATTTACCTAATTATTATTGTTTATCTTTAACCTTTCTTTGTCAGGAAAAAGCTAACAAACGCTATACACATGGTTACCAGTTCCCATATATTTATTAACATTAATAGTGTCTTGCAATGATGCAAACACACCATGAATTTAGCTGTACACATTATGCTAATGTTAGCTAACGTTAGATTAAGATATTCTGAAGTAAAATAACGTGATCTTGTTATACGTTTATTGTCTACAATTCATAACTGCTTCGAGATGTCCCTCAATTTTAGTAATCATGTCATTAAATTATAAGTGATGACACTGTCCCTGAGATGTGATTACTGCAGAGAGGCTTCAGTGCCTGTAGGCTGCCTGTATTGTGCACTGTTAATACAAAAATACCAGCAAGGACAGCAGCAACTGCATCCAGTGGAACTAGAAGCAACTATTGGACTTACTGCAGTCAGGATCCAGATGGCCTGGTCAGGAACAAATACATCATCCTGCAGTCCATCTCTCCACCAAGCAACTGCTGAAGGACAGCCTACCGTTTGTGATAAAATAAGTTTGCTGTGCATTGTAATATTCGGTCTTCCCGCACAGACTCCCGATGTTTGTTTGTGATTAGAGGGTTGGGATGATGAGTGTAACATGAGTGGTGGTTTTTACTTTATTTTTTATATATTGTATTGTTTTTACTAATTTTGTATTGTTTTTAATGACGTAGTGTGAAGCACTTTGTGTTACATGAATTTGTATGAAAAGTGCTTTATAAATAAAGATTGATTGATTGATTGAGAATAGATGGACAGTAGTTGCATACTATGTAAAATGTATACATTACTATTTTCCTTCCTGTAATAAATACTTCTTCCCAGTTTGGTTTGTTTTAATACCACTGTAACCTCTGGACTACAATGCACAATGAAATATTCTGCACAATTTAAAGTATTTGAATATGTGGAGTATGATTTAGTGATATCAGATTACTGTATCTGTACACAAATACATCAACATTAACAATAAAGACAATAACTTTCTTTCCAACATTTAATAATAATATAAAACAACAAAGCATTATCTTTAACTTTAATGTATAGAGATATATTTCATCTGGCAGTGTTGATAACCTGAAATGGTTGACCTGTGAGGTGAAAAATGCAGTATGTCAATATATTTTTCTAATTGAAGCAAAACTCTCCAGAGCTTGTTACAAAAGTATATGCTGATTGGACTTGTGTTTTATTGCTTTAAATATAAAAAGCATATGGCCATAATCTACACCATATAGTCTGACCTGTATCCTATTTCTAAAACAAAACATGTACCTGCTGTTAGCACTTATTAGCACTCAAGTTCGCCTGCTAATGTTAGCCAGCTAGCTGGCCTTTAACTAACAAAGCTCTAACATTTTAACCAGTAACGGTAGGTAATTGTTGTTGATTTACTTACATGTCTTGTGATGACTGGTTCATTCGGTCTCCAGATGCTGTTTACCCATCCTGCAACGAGATTGATAGACATCCTATGTAGAACGCTGTAGTTATTTGCTTTGTTATGGTAGTCAGCCTATAACCTATCCGGTATCTGTAAAAATCACTTCTTCTAAAGTACAAAATACAGTTGGAAGAGGTAATATGAATCTCAAATCGCAACCAATACTTTATTTCTGTCTCAATTAAATGCACTGTATTCACTGTCTAGAATAATCGGGAGTCGGGAACCAATATGGCGGAATCTACATCGGAAGGTACGTCTTTGGTGCCCATTAATTTAGGACTACACCACAAAGGGCAAATGACCAGTTGTGATTGTTTTAATGTTTCTCATTTATAGAGAAAATTTCACATGGTGACCTTTTTGTGGGGAAAACTTGACTTGTTTTATTGTTTTTATTTTGCAGCGGCATTTCCACATGCCTTAACTGTGAATGTGAACTGTGACAAAATCAATAAAAATAAAAATAAAATAACGCCACACAATGGCGTATTTGTTGCTGCAAAATGTTGCAGATCGGGCTCTGATATCTCATTGGTTAACACCGGTCTTCGCTTTGATGACGTCATCGCGTTCCGGAAGCGCTGTGCTCCCACGTTTCCACCATAACCCTCACTGCACAAAGGACTTTCGAACAACGTAGTAGTTGTAGTAGTAGACTAGTAGTTAAAATGTGTGATCGAAATTTTTTGAGATTTTCATCAAGCGATCAGATGATTGAAGGTGAAAATTATACATTTGTTTTGTTCGGCCAATCCCAGAAATCACGTGGAGTGGAAGAGGTCAACGTGTTCAGCGAAGAAAGACTGGCCGCGGCTCCAGGTAATATTGTGGTTTGAGTTGAACGAGTGTTTAGCATTGTGGCTCAAACAGTAGGGTATATTTAAACTTTGTTTACCCCGTTACATTCATCATTATACAATTGTGAAATATGTAGAATCGAAAATGTAAATTGATGTAGATATGTCTAAAGCGGTCTATAGCGGCTGATGTTTTTTGCCCATATGGGATTTTTAGGACGCATACAAAAGAAAATAAACATTTGAGCTATACCCAAATATATTAGGCTACAGACAAGAAAAGTATGTGCCGAAAATGTAGACAAACCAAACTGCAATAAGGTTGGGATGAAAGTGTATTCTGTTGTGGAAGTAAGTAAATCCATTAATTTACACTCTGGTCTTAATTCAGGAGTAGGCCCCAACGCTGCCGTCTACATGTGGTCTTTTTTGAGGGGCATGCAGCCTGGGGCATTGATTGCATTCCACACAATGCAAATTAACTACAGAAGAAGCAGTAGGTGCTAGATCAAGGGTAGGGAACCCTGGTCATGGAGAGCCGCAGCCCTGCATGTTTTAGATGTCTCCCTGCTCCAACACACCTGATTCTAATGAATAACGTTAGAAGTGGAGAGGGGTTTGTAGCCCAATCTGTGGTCTGTCCTGTGACCATGGTCACAAACACGGACCACTGCCGTTGCTGGTCGCTACCGCTAGGGGCGCTGAAGCTAGTGGTCACGTAAGTGGCACGGACCAGTTGCCGTGGTTTCTGTGGTCATGGCCGTGGTCTCTTATGAGTTTTACTACTATGGCATGTCCGATTTCATGGTTTATTCAGACATCGAAAATACAATGTTTTATAAATACTTTTAAGATTGACACGTGTAGTTTCATAAGCACAATATGTGTAATTAAGAAGTTAGATTACTGGTACGGACCACATCATTTTATTTTTTCTTTTGGTCCACAATTGACCTCATGGCGAGGATGGGGGGCTTTCACAGGTTTCAAGCAGCAAATTCCTTGGGAGTATCGTGGATGATTGAGGATGATTCATTTGTTTATTTTTTGTTCTGTATTTTAATTACATTTTACATACATACCAGATATCCAACGTGTGTGTGTATGTGCGCGCGTGCGTGTGCTGCCACCCACATTGCTTTTTCCATGGAAGCATAAAAACACATTCTGGCCACAAGGGTGACTTTCTCCACAGTCCAGTCATTTTATTAATAAAGCACATTTAAAAACAGCAAATGCTGACCAATGTGCTGTACACATAAATGCATTACAATTAATAAATAAAACACAATACACAACAAACAAGCATAGCGTCCCAGAACTTACTTGAATGCTAAAGAGTACAAGTGTGTCTTTAGAAGAGACTTAAATGT
>JAODOY010000023.1:2773808-2802141 GCA_025399855.1 Forbesichthys papilliferus | reverse complement strand
TGTGTGTGTGTGTGTGTGTGTGTGTGTGTGTGTGTGTGTGTGTGTGTGTGTGTGTGTGTGTGTGTGTGTGTGTAAATGAATACAGTCACTGTTGAACTCTATTTATTGATCAGTAGTAGTTTTTACATCTCCATTTTGTTGCTGTGTATCCACCTTGATTTTATACCTACCATGATGGTGTCTTGCTGTAAAGCACTTTGTGATTCTATATCTGGGAAAAGCATTATATCAATAAACTTACTTAATTACAGATTAGGATCCATTTTGTCAAGATGTATACTAAATAATGAACCTTATGCATTGCAGGATTTTCTCTACCTCAGTGGTGTTTTAGAGCCTGACAGTGCTTTGGTTATGTATGGACGGGGCCGACCGGACCAGGCCATCTTGTTTGTGCCCCGTAGAGACCCGGCGAGAGAGCTGTGGGATGGGCCCAGGTCTGGTAAAGATGGGGCAAGTGCCCTCACTGGCATAGAGAGGGTACATTGCATTGAAGAGCTGGGACTGGTGCTCCGAAGCCTCAAAGGTAATGTAGTGGCTAATCCATGCCTAATGTATAGCCAGCCACTGCCCCAGTATCAAGTATGACAGGTGTCTTAAAGGTATGGTCAGTCATTCTTGCTAACTTCAGACTCAAATCTAAACAGTATCGCTCCGCGATCCTCCGCGGGGCCGCATCACACGAAAAAATGCATTGTGAAGCAAAGCGCAATTCTATGGCTTTGTTGATACGAGCGGTATTCGCCACTTGGTTTTTGCTCCTATTTACGGAGCAAAGTCTGTGTGTGTGCAATAGCTGACTATACCTTAACACACCTGTAGTTGGTTGTGTCTTTAGCCTTCCATTCACCACAATTTACTTTTGTAGCACCCGTTTGTTGAGTGTAAACAAAATAATGTATTCTAATAATGGTTGTTATTATGTGTGTGGTTGAAAACATGTCTCTGCTCTCGACTAAACACTATGCTCCTATGCACCTATGAATACTTCCCTTTATTACATTAGCTCCACCCTAGACATCTTGAAATGGGTGTGGCCAAAATCTATTAACACATTACTAACCAAAAAAGTGTGGAAAGTCAAAAATAAAATATCCTCTCTAGAATATTAATTTAGAGGGTGTTTTGGCTCCGACTTTCTACCACTAGATGTCACACAATGCTCACCAGCGTCTCAGACCAAAACCAATGCACAGTGGGTTACACACACACACACACTTCATTTGGCTTCGTTTGATTTAGACAGAAAAGTAAAATGTGTGGCAGAGGAAGCTAATGACATAATAGAGATGGAAGAGGAAACACCAGTGGCCAAAAATAATGACTCTTCGGTAGCTTGGAATTACTGTTGTTGTACCAGTCCAATATGACTGTCAATTGAAAATGTGTTGTTTTGATATGTTATGAATATAGTTTGATGCATTTTCCCAAAACCTTTGTGTTTTTAGTAAAAATATCGAAATTCATATCGTGATTGCATCATCAATATCACATTTTATCAATATCGTGCACCCCTAGTATAGAGCGTTTTCCCCCTTTTCGTTTTAATACAAACCATAGTGGCAAGTATTGACAGTCTAGCCAAATGTATTATCCAAAGAAGGCTGAGGCTAACTCTCCCTCCCTCCATCTCTCCTTCTCAAATGGTCCTGCTGCCCACAGGTTCAACGGTGTGGTACGATGGTTGTCAGCCAGCGCACCCACAGCTCCACCAGACTCACGTCAGTCCTTTGTTGGGGGCGGGGCCAATGGTGCGAGCGGTCCGGCCGCTCATCCACTCCCTCCGGGTCCTAAAGAGCTCAGCAGAGGTGGCCCTCATGCAAGAGGCTGGCCGCATCACAGCCCAGGTAAGTTATATAAGGTCACATGACTGTCTCCCTTAGCATTGGCCTTATAATGATGAGTATGATGTTAATAATAATACATATGTTTTCTGTGTACTTTTAGGCTTTCAGGAAGACTATGGCAATGTCGTGTGGCGACATTGATGAAGCTTTGCTCTTCGCTAAGGTGACTGAAACGTTATGGCTACGTCATGTGTGGCTGCTTCCTTTTAATATATGCTGTATCTAAATAAT
Source organism: Forbesichthys papilliferus (assembly GCA_025399855.1). Classification (NCBI taxonomy): domain Eukaryota; kingdom Metazoa; phylum Chordata; class Actinopteri; order Percopsiformes; family Amblyopsidae; genus Forbesichthys; species Forbesichthys papilliferus. Next base: position 2,800,063 of record JAODOY010000023.1, on the reverse strand, counting down.
GGTTATTATAGGTCACTAGTAATGTTATTCATTGATTTTTTTTTTTCAATCACATAGAACATGAAATAAATTCTCTTAAGCAGTGTAGCTGTAGCTAAAGATGATTCTCAAGAAGATGCCTTTTGTTTCTAGTTCGACTTTGAGAACCGTATGCATGGTGCAAACTTCCTCGCCTATCCCCCTGTTGTTGCTGGGGGCAACCGAGCAAATACGCTGCACTACATAAACAACAACCAGATTATCAAGGTAATGTCTACTCAGAGGTTTAGCTTGTGCTGCACAATACCAGGAGTGGATAGGATCTGGAGGTGTAATATAGTCTGGCCTTTCTATTAGACAAGCAGAGTCATGTGTGTGCCTTCGCCCTATCAGTGTGAGTGGGAGGGCTGTTGCACAAGGCAGAGTGGATTTGGTGGAAGAATTGTGCAATAAATGTGTTTCTGTAATGTGTCTGTAAAAAATACTGTGTTTCTGTATAAACTTATTTTTTTAGTGCATAAATAATGAAAAAATGCAGCGTGAACTCAAACATATTGGTCAATTTGTGACATATGCATATTGTAACGTGTAGTTCTTATGAACTAACATGCATTATATGTACTAACCTCAATGTATTGTTGTGTTTTCTTTCCCATCAGGATGGTGAAATGGTGCTTCTAGATGGTGGGTGTGAATACTTTGGTTATGTCAGTGATATCACTCGCACATGGCCAGTGAATGGACGGTAAGATCAGTCTGGAACTAGAGCCTAAAAACAAAATGGCATTAAGGTGTTTTTCAAGGGGTTCTTGAGCAATGCACTTATTTACTAACCAGCAGTAGAAACAGTGGCTGTATTTAGCAGGTATTGTGTATGAATGTGAAACCAGTGGCCCCCTGAATAAGACATGACTAATCTAGATGATTGTTTAAGTTAAATGTAAATATTTTTAAAGTCTGTTACAGAGGACTTGTATGGCAATTCATTGATCCCGGTTAAAAATTGCATAGTTACAGGACACAACTCTGATGATAATGGTATTGAAAAACTGCTACAAAGGGGGCAGTCTAGGCAATAGTGCAAAAGGAAAATGTACATTAGCCACGCCCTTTCCAGCAAACACCCGCTTCCTTTGCAGGTTCAGTCCAGCCCAGGCAGAACTGTATGAGGCTGTTCTGGAGGTACAGCAGTCTTGTGTGTCCCTCTGTTCCCCAGGAGTCAGTCTGGACCACATCTACAGCACCATGCTGGCCCTCCTGGGCCGTCAGCTTCGACGGCTGGCCATTGTCAAAGCGTGTACTAGTGACATTGATGTACTCAAGGTAACGTATATAAGACTCCCATAACACCTAGACGCGTCGCTAAATGCGCGGCTGCTTCAAAACGCACGTTGATAAACCCCCGATCACACAGAGATGCGCTGCCTGCACCAAAGAGAACGGCTGCCTGGGCCAACTGTCACATTGACGAACAGCGCGACTCCGCTCCTTTTACTGAAAAGTTGAGAATATTTCAACTTTTATGCCCGTCTAAAAAAAGTGAAGTCTTGGTGTGATCGGGCCCTGAGAGCTATTATGTAAAAGAAACATAACGCTAGTGAAAGCACTAGGAGAGAAGTTAGATTCAATGTGGAATCATATTCATATTTATTTCATTCACACTCATCTTATTTTGACCAAGGTGCATATTGTTTAACTTCAGTCATTACTGTCCTCGTGAGAGAGGACATTTATTTTCATACCATGCACGTTTGTATTCATGCTGTACAAATAAAAAGCTGCCACCTCACAGAACCAGGATGCTATTAAAATATTTAACATCCCAGCTGGGTGTTGGCGCTGATGGTTTGTGGTCAGGAAATAGCCATAGGTTTCTCTAGCCAATTTAAACTATGACATTGTGACCTAATTACACCCTTCATAAAGCACAATATGCCAGTGTAACTACCTATAATGGAGGCACTCTTTTCCTGCCAAACCAGTCTAACGTACATTTGTTCAACTGGGATCCTTAATTAAAAATCTAAAATCTCTTTGAAAAGGATGGAACTAAATGTGCAGTTTTAGTTAGTTTTAACAAAGGAGGATTATATAGCTGCCAAATAATGAACTTAGACAAACCAAGTATGTTTGGTGTTGTAGTAATAAACTGATAAATTAACATCTAAAGACACAAATGTGTTGCATGTTTCTAGCAATTGCGTGTTTTACTTTCTGTCTATCTAGGAATCCTGGATTTAAAAGTAGCTTCATAAATACCAGCCTTGAAGTTTTGATATGGTACCATTTACTGCTGTTCTCTTCTGACTCATCTAAGAGACTGAGATAGAGTAGATGCATGTCACAGATCCTTAGAATGATTAAAGCTGCTACAGTACATACATCTTGTTAAAACAAGTATTGCACTTGTTGTAACATTTCCATGAGAACTGATTGATGTTTGTTTCACTCTTCCCAGGCTGCACGACATTACTGCCCCCATCATGTTGGTCATTACCTGGGCATGGATGTCCATGACACACCTGAAATGTCCCGATCGCAGCCTCTACAACCCGGGATGGTCATCACCATTGAGCCTGGTACTGAGGAACTTAAGTTACCTAGCTAGTTTAGTTACCACCTAGCTGGCATTCTGCGTAAAATAGCTCAGAACAATTTCCATTTATAGTCCGTGCATCGTACTGTACTTTCACCATGAAATCAACTGGTTGAAAAGAACTACATTCAGCAAAAGATGCACCTTTTTTCTGTTTTAGACTGGACAACGATAACCTGGTGTAACCTAGTATCAGCCTCTTCTGTTCATTAGCACTACGTCACATACTGTAGGCAACTGTGCTGAATGTCTGATACTTGTGACAAGGCTAACAGCCAATGTAAATCAACAGGATTACTTTCTGAAAGTCTGAGAGTCCCTTGTCGAGCTTACACCTGTTAGCATCAATAGAGCAGTGCTTTTATTTACTAATTTATACTTAAACATTTATTTTATTCTGCAACTATAGCCTGCTAATTTTACAGATTTATAAGACCTGTAAACAGCCAGAGTCCTATTGTTTAGTTTTCCTCATTGCAAGTTTAATGTCCGACTTGGTCATTGAGTTGGTCATCTTGCATGTCAATCAAAATATCTTGCAAGTAGGCACGTACTGACGCAGTTAGGTTTCCCTTGGTGCTTGTAAGACTAGTCAACAACTCTATTCTCCCGTTCTGCTCCCAGGGTTGTACATCTCTGAAGAAGACGAAAATGCCCCGGTGCGGTTCCGTGGCCTGGGGGTCCGAATTGAGGATGATGTGGTGATTGGAGACAAGGAAGGCCCACTTATTCTATCCTCTGACGCACCAAAGACCATCGCTGATATAGTACGGGCCTGTGGCCACAGATAGGGCACTAAGGGAGAAGGACACCATAAGGGCCCGTCTGCGTACCTCTTGGAAGCACACGGAACATATTTGATAAAAGGTTTTTGTGTGTGTGGGTGTGTGAGTGCGTGCGTTTTTGTGCGCCCCTGCAAGCTTCCTCAAATGTATTATACCCAGTTCTGTGTGTGTAAAGAAACCCTGCACACACTGTAATACTGGTTAAGAGGTTACCAAGGCTTTAGTTATGGCTTTAGCCCAATGCCTCATAATAGTATTTGTCCTGCCAATGTGTTCTTGAGTATGATTTTCTTTTATATTTTATGGTAGGGTATACCTGGTGTGTATATATATTTGGGTTTTAAGTGATTCTGTGAAGAGCATCAGATAATGTCTAAAATGTGAACAGTTTGAATTGCCATAAATATGATACCAAAATATTAACCAGTGACCAGTGAATATTAAAGAGATAAATTGGTCTCATATTAACACAGGCAAAAGTGTATGAAGTGCTAATTCACATTCTTAAATGCATTAATTTGGCAAGTTTCAGTCTTCAATTTTACACACATCTACACACACACACACACATCTCTGATGATGTTGCTGACACTAAAAGGCATTAATGTAATTTTTGCCACATCAGATCCTTATGTAGGGCAATATAGGTGATCAGTGTGATGGATGAGATTACTGCTACAGGAGGCAGACATCTACAGACTACCTGGTTTGAATTTAAAAAAGATATGCTTGTGTGAGTATGCATGCCCACATCAAACGTGTGCACCATAAAACAATATTTTTTTATGTATATAAAAGGTACACAAGACTATCTTTAAGACTTGTCATATTTCTCTATTCTATTAGGCAAATATAGCCTACATTGAACAGGTTTTCTTAAGGTTACAGACAGTAAAGCTCTAGAATGATTTAATGTATAGAGTAGAATTTTACATGTGAGGTCTCAGTTTGTGGTTGGTTTAGTGAGTATAAGGTCCAGTTTGAAAGGCTGGCCAAGGAGGTCCAGAACCTTTATTTTAATCCTAAGTGTTTATAGACTAACACAAGAAATGCATGCATGTAATGTGTATTTTGGCCACGAAATAGCTGTATTGACCGCTTATCATGTTCAGTCATTGGATATGGAGTGCGACTGTCCCCTACCGATGGTTGCATTACTATTGCAACTCCGACAGAATACGAAACTGTATTCCGGGCAATCACGAACGCCAACCAACCCCCCTTCACGCCTAATGTTGCTATACCTCCAACCCTCCCCCCGTATCAGAGGAGTAGAAACAACAAGCCGCCATTTTGTTTGTGCGGACAGACCGTAAGAAACAGGAGATACCGAGAGAAGGAGCGACTCCAGCATCGATAATAGCCACTCCGGGAACCGCCGGCGAAAGAGTGTCAAAATCGTGTCTGAGCATACAGAGGGGAAATAGAAAGGATAAACTAAAGATAAGACGTGCGAAAAAGCGAGTCTGTGATACAATAAGGAAATACTCTGAAAAATCCAAGGAAGGGGGTGTTTTTTTTGCGGAGCGGAGACGGAGGGGAGGCGGAAGAGGGCAATATATTATATCGAAGGAAAACCTGCGAAAGAAAAAACGAACATGAAAAATCATTATGTGTCCATCTCGGAGCAAGGAAAGAGCACGCATAGACAATTTTACACATAATATCCTCCTGGGCATAAGTGATAGGTGGAAAAAAGATACGTGTTTAAAGAGGAATATTGTGCTAGGATAAACGCGAAGGGGGACATTCTCCATCACAAAGAGTCAATGAAAGGATTTCTTGAACCCAAAATATTTTGGTGGGTGTTATCTTGCCGACCCGACGCTTTCCACATTCTGAAATAGCCAGATTTTTTTAGAGGCTCGGCTTTATTTCGTTTTTGTTCATCCCCTCGTTCACTTGTTTTGGGGTGAAATAATTTGTATTTTCTGCTTGCAAATATCAGTATAACCTACGCAATGACTTATACAAATATGTAATACTCAACGGAGAAGCTTTACAGTGTTATCACCAGAGACAACTGGACGAGAAACCTGAAGCACAGGATAAGTAACCCCACGGACCATCCTAAACGCTAAATAAAAGTAATTGTATAGGCCTAATTCCGATTGCCCGGGGATCGTCAATCAGTAGTTTGATAACCCGTAATAACTTAAGTGAAAATTAGCACTCTGTTAGCAGATGCCAAACAGCAAACAAGCTGAGATTTTTAACCAAAAAAAAAAAAAAAAAAACAGTCATTTTGCAACCATTGCCAAACCCGCTGGCTGCAATAGGCAATTTCGCGCAAAGGGGTGCAACACTAAATGTGCAATGAGTCCGTTATTTTGACCCAGTGCCTTGCATGGTCATATACATACATTATGCACACATTGTATTGCTGTACACCTGCAAAATAATACTTGTGTGATGCATGGAAATCAATATCTGCACATTTCAATGGCGTTAGCCTACGCAAGTGTGGGTTTTAATTTGATCACCTGTCCTTAGAGTTGTTATATGGTATTGATTTGGATCCATTGCAAGATTTCCCCCCTCAGTATTTAACATGAGAATAGCATTCATTGAATGCAAATCCAGTGTGCCCACTGTTAGAGTTTGTCAAACGACTATCGGCCAACTTGATTTTAGTGATGTTAAGAATGTATCGTATCAGCAGCACTAATGTGGAAAAAGAATATGTTATCAAGAGTCTCATAACTGTTGCATGAGTGAAAGCCCCAAAAAGTTACAATCGGGGTACACTTGCCCAACGTTTTAAGATCACGTTATTCAATTTTTTGTTCCCGGAGGATATTCTTAATTGGAGGGCATAGCTCAAATGCTAGATTTATCCGCCGACTATGGCGGACAAAACTGATTCTACCATGGAGGACAGGTCTTGGGACAATTTTAATGTCGCAGAAGAAGCTACATGAGGTTGTTGAGGACCCGTATTTTTCTGTTTGCCAACTCCACCTTCCCACCTCCTGTTTTCCTCGGAGAAATATTTGAAGAAACAAAATCTCCGACAGGGGAGGGGGATTGATATCTGCAGAGAGGGATACAGCGAGTGGGAACTCTGAAGCAAAGAGTTACACACTGTTATCTTTTCCCCTACCGTCCCCCAAGCGGTGGGGGAAGAATCGGTAATTTTAAGAGGAATACGGAGACGCAAACCAGGGACATACGTTCGCCCTGTGTGGATCTACTACATTTTTAATTCGTCAAAAATATGGCCGATAATGTCCTGGACTCCGGCCCGCCTTCAGCAAAGAGGCCCAAGCTGTCGTCTCCAGCTCTTTCTGTATCTGCCAGTGATGGAAATGGTAAATATAAAAACATACTTTGATTTGACATGAAGTATAAACTGGCTGCAATTATATGTAATCACATCAAACTGATTAGAGTGCCTGTAAAGTTGCCTTGCAAGTTACTTTATCTAACTCAGTTGCTCCATAATGCCTTTTTATAGTTTATTTTACACATGCACGGGGTTTGTTATACGGTCTTGTTGTTCGTGTTATTGTGATAAAACATTGGAGTGGGGACGACGAGAACAGCTTTTCAGGTGTGATGTTTTCATATAACCGCAGCACGCTAGCTCACCTGGCTAACTAGCTAGTCACTGTGTACGATCCACCGCCAAACAATGGAAGAGTCAAGTCAGCCCAGTTTTGCCTAAGTTGGCAGGCTTCCTTTTTTCTGATAGAAACCGTTTCCTGTAACCAACTGAGTCCAAATGCACGAAGCAGCAGATGTAAAGGATGTGAATCTAGCATGTGAAAACACACAAAATAAGTATAATGCTGAATGTTGTATTTGAACGTCAGAAGATAACGGTACCCTAGCAAGCTAACTAGCTATTCAGCTAACGTCGCCGGTTCAACTGAGTTGTTAGCGCACTAGCAGGTTAAACAAGTTTAAACTATTGGGGACACTTCTTTTCGTTGGTCTTCGATGTGGCACATGTAATAGCAAAACATTTAACTAATATAACTACCGTAAGCGTTTATCCGCAAAAATCCTCAATATTCAATTGATATAGCCGCTAACCAGCTAGCTATTGTTTGGCCCTTACTTCATCAACGGAGAAGTTGCGCAAAGCATTGTTGTCCAGCAAATAATGGAATGTTGCTACAGCTTGTATTATTTGTTATACTATAACGTAGCATATACAAACTCGTATATCTTTTAAATAATTATTGCTACTGATACTTATTTTCATTGCGATGACAGTGAAGTTACCGCTTCTTGAGCTCCTCCATTGTTTAGACTTTTACGACGCGTATTTAGTTCAATAATATAGTAACATTTTATATAATTGGGGTGTTTTTAAGGGGGAAAACCTACATGATCTCAAACATAACAATATTACAAACCAGTTGCAAAGTGTAAACCATTCCATGACCAAAAGTTTGTTGCTTCCCATTGAATACCAGTACACACAATTCATGTTTTAAAACCACTGTAGAACACAAAATGGAGTCAGAAAAGGTGTCCGTATGCTTATGCATGTGAACATATCTGTAAATTGCTTGCATGCCATAACTGCACGTCAGCGGTGGTGCAAAGTTTAAGAAGCAACGTTTTAACTCTGCATTGATCATGGCTTTTCTAGACAGCAAACTATGTACTGTACTCTGTCCCAAAATGGGGTTGTTGGTAGGTGTTTAATTTCATAAGATGTCTGAGCTCAGCTGCTACCTTCAGAAAGACTAGCCTTAATTATAAGCTTCCCAGATCTTAGTGTGACGAGTGAACGAAAGGGAAATTGGGTGCATCAAGTTTTATGAACTAAGACAACAGACTAAAATCATAAATGGGCACTTTTCAGGTGCTAAAATGCTAATTGAAAAAATGCAAAACCCTTTAAACTAATGAGCTTGTATGTCTGTAGGGTAGCTTATTCACTAGACTTGTCTATCTTGTAGAATATGTAGGCTATTTGATCCACTGATATTGCTTAGAATTGGACCAGAAAATAATGGAAAGTTATTGTTTCGTTACAGGGAACTGTTTGAGTGAAAGGCTCATTAGTAATATCCACCCCCAGTCCATTACACTCAACATTTCCAATTCAGACATGTCAATATACAGTCGTGAACAACTAGGGTTTCCCCCTGCTGTAGTACTGTAGACACAGTACACTCACCTGCCCAGTCGGTATTTATCCCTCTGTGGCTTCTCACCTCAACTCCACTGTGTTTATTTGGCACCTTTGGCACCCCATCAAAACCACAGGATGATGCCCAAAAGAGAGGAGTGCCGTCTCTGAGAGGCAGCTACAGGCTTCACGTAGCAGACATTTTCTGTGGAGCACTTACATAGTCAATCAGTTATGTTCTTTTGCATTGGAATTGGAAAAGGTTGTAGTCTCTTCCTCGAACCCTCCTCTTCTGGTATTACGTAGTAACATCTCTCTCTCTCTCTCTCTCTCTCTCTCTTTTCCTTCTAGATTTTGGTTCGCTGTTTGACTTGGAACATGACCTCCCAGATGAACTCATCAACTCGTCCGAACTGGGCCTGGTTAACGGAGGGGACCTCAGCCAGCTCCACACCACCCTTGGGGCGGTTGGCGGAGGCCTGGGAGGAATGAGCGCAGGCGGAGGACAGGATGCTGCCGCCAAGCACAAACAGCTGTCCGAGCTTCTTCGTGCCGGGGCAGCGCCCCAGCAGGGCGGCCCCGGCCCCAACAGTACAGTAACCGGTGCCTCTATGGGCATGATGGGGGGCATGAATGCGTCGCCTGGGGGCCCCCAAGGCCTGGGCCACCACAGCCAGCAGCAGGCCGCGCTGATGCAGCAAGGGGGGATGGCAGGACTTAATCGGGCGGCAGCCATGATGGGCGCCCAGAAAGGCAACAATGGACAGCAGCAAGGACTGATGGGAGGCCACGTGATGAACGGGTCACCGAGGATGGGTTACCCAGGCAACGCGGGCATGGGTGGCAATGGTAATCTATTAGCAGAAACCCTGCAGCAGCAGCAGGGGGGTCAACAGATGGGGCTTGGAGGCCCAGCTGGGATGAGACCACAGCAACCTGGAGCACTGAACAAGGTAATAAGCTAACTAGCTGCACAACAACACCCAGTTGTAGGGGGCAGTCGATGTATGGCTCGGGGCCGAGTGATGCTTTTGAAGATGTTTTTGCTTTTTGTAATATAAAAATTATTATTGTTATTGTTTATGGTAAGACTGATATTTTTCACAATTTAGCTAATGAGCACTATGCTAATATTGTGAGAGTGCCAAAGACTATAAAGCCTATGTATGACTAAACAGGAGTGTGATTGGCTGTTGAGTTTGCACACTCATTGTGATACTTGTTGTTAAAGTCTAACCAATACGACCTATAGAGACCCTAATGGCCACCGCCCACTGAAGGCGTCATTCTTCGACGCGTCAAGGAATGCAACGTTCGAAAGAAAATCAAATGGACAAAGGATCTCAGAAACATGCAGATATTAAATGCATGTTTATGGCTTGACGCCCAAGAAATAGAACAGAGCTCTAAACTTGGGCGTCGACGCGTATCGACGCGCGTCAGACGCTGCCAGTGGGCAATGTCCCGGTAAAATGAACTAGTTCTGAAATCCTGGCGTCTCTTGACGCGCGTCAACGCCTTCAGTAGGCGGCGGCCTTTAGTCGCTTCCGCGTTATGGGACCGTAGTTTGGAAAAAATATGTATGGTCAACGGCAAGAATCTAATTATTTTTAGATCCCGTTTGAATTGTGACACAAAGTACACATATGATGTTTGACTATATAAAAGATAACTGTGAACGTTACTGTTTGTTGTAAAACTATAAAGTTATCGTTAGTTTTGTGCGTAACTGCTCAGTGAACTACAGCTTTCGTCTCGCACGACACACGTCACTAAAACAATTCTTTCTTCGGCTTGTGGATTGTGGCGCGAAAACGCCATGACACTTGCACAGGGTTTGTAGTCTGGCTAATTGCACATTTTCACGGTCTAATACTTCAACAATTGCACGACAGATTTCTTAACTCGAAGAACTTTCTTTTAAATAGTCAAACATCATATGTGTGCTCCGTGTCACAAAGAAAACAGGATGTAATAATGCATGTATTCTCGCCGCTGACTACCTATTTTATTAGAACCTAGGTCCCATAATGCGGAAATGATTTGGGCTCTCTATAGGGAAGATGAATGGAGATAATATAATGAAGCGACCACAAAGGGAGGTTTAGGGAGCATTATTAACCAGTAGTTACCAATGAGCTGATGGCGTGGCCAGAGGTTGCGTAGTGTCGCACCTGCTGATGCTCTGGTTCAAATCGAGTCCGTCTGTTGCGGAGCAGATTAAATACAAATCCCCATAAATTGCATCACGCTACAGCCTACAGAAGCTACAGAGGGCTGTGGAGAGGCACACGAGGAGCCTAGCTTTAACATGAGTCACGCCATCGATGCATTCTTGGGCCTCGCTTTACCGTAGAAGCTGCAGATTTGTTCAAACTGTCCGACCACATCAAAGAAGAATGTGTTTTAGCTTGTTTAATAAAAGCATTGTGAAGGGGTGTCATCCTATATGCTGGCTCAATAGTGCATTACTGTGTAAGCAACCTACTTAATGTAACTGTTTGCCTTTCCCATCACACACACACACAAATACATCCCTTCCTTCATTACACTGTCCAGGTGAACATGATGGCCAACGCGGGCCCCTATGGTGGTCCGTACGGTCAGCCTGCCAGCCAGGGGCTGGCTGGGGCAGGGCTGGGCCCACAGCTCCAGAACAAGGCGGGCCTCGCCAACAGCCTGGCGGCCCAGTTTAGCATGGACAAGAAGACGGGCCCGGGCCAGGGCATGCCTGGGATGGTAAGGACACCTGCACCATGTTTGATTTCTGTGGTGTACATGCCTGGTATGGTAAAACCTGGGTACCATTGGTCTTTTGCCTGCTGTGGCAATGAAAGTCCACATTTGAAAGAAGCTGCTTTTTAGTCACTCCAGTGTGGTCTGAGATCACATTTTAATCTCAAAGTGGACTCTGTAATATTTGATCTCTTTTTAATTACCCATTTTTACTGCAGTGTTTTCCTCTAACATTATCTAAGCAGGGTGTGCTGACCCAAGCCCTTTTATGCATCCTTTAATGATACTCTTTGCAACAATTTTAACATTAATATAGCAGCAAGTAACTATTTATGTGGAGATATAGCGGGGTGGAATAACATTGCCCTCCATGTGTGTGTGTTGGGCCCAACAAAGTATTTGGTCTGAGGTGTTGGTGTTCTAGTAAAACAACTAGCATAGAGATTCACAGATCGATCGGCCTGGTGAATAGTTCAATTTTCCAATGTTGATTGATCGGTCTACATGTGGCTGGTTAGGAATCATATTTACACAGCTGTGATGATAGCCTACCAATACTGATGTGACAGTGGTAAGTTAATCGTAGGTACTTGGGTACATTAATTTTTATATTAGAGTAGACAAGACATTCAAACTTTGTGTTGTATTTAAAAAGATATTGTCGCTCAGAGAGCAAATCTATTTTATATTGTTAATCTCATTAACAAGTGTAAGATACTTGACTTATTATTCAATCCGTCCTGTAAAACACTGCCTTGTTCAAAGTGTAATAAATATGAATATGAGCACTTAAGGGACCATTAAAAAATGACTAGGGAGTACATTTGAAACAAAATACACTATATCTACAAATTATGTAGAATGGTAAAAATAAATGGTGAAAGATTTAATATATTTTTCGGCAAGCTTTTAATTAGCAACATAGTGTTAGGTTTTAGTTTTATATCATAATGTATTTTTATTTTGTACGTTGTAGGATTTTATTTGTTTGCTTTTAGCACTTTGTGACCTTTGTCTGTGAAAGGCGCTCTATAAATAAACTTTACTTGCATACTTACTATGAAAATCTGAATCGTTTGATTGGTCGTCTTAAAAATGACCAGTTAATCTGAATCGGCCCATGTGGAATGCAGTCATCATCTCAAATCTGTAGTCCTACAGAGGCACCTTTTAGCCACCCGTGTCTCGTTTAACACCGCACCTCTCCTCCCCCCCAGGCCTCTCAGCAGCAGCAGCAGCAGCCTTCAGCAGTGGGTGGCGTGCCAGTGGGCGGGGCCTCAGGAGTGGGCGGGGCCCCGGTCGGCCTCGGCGGTGCCGTCGGGGCGAGTCCCGGCGGCGCCCCCCCGACGGCCGACCCCGAGAAGCGCAAGCTGATCCAGCAGCAGCTGGTGCTCCTGCTCCACGCACACAAATGCCAGCGGCGGGAGCAGGCCAACGGGGAGGTGCGCCAGTGCAACCTGCCCCACTGCCGCACCATGAAGAACGTCCTCAACCACATGACCCACTGCCAGGCCGGCAAGTCCTGCCAGGGTGAGCCGCTTTCGACTACCGCTGATTGCTACTTTCCTGGATCACAAGCACTGTGTAGCGTGTGTGTGTGCGTGTGTGCGTTCGTGTCCGTGTACGCTGCAGCAAAAGCCTCCTCTTTGGTCCTTACTTTTATTTCTCCTGCCTCTTTGCCAGTGAGTCACATTCTCTACGCCTGCAGTTTCATCTCTTCCGCTGCCCTGCGAGTGTCCATCTGGACACCCTGTCTTATTACCATCACACACTGGCTGCCCGGTGCAGCCCACTGCCTTTCTGCCTCTTCGCTGCTCTTCCCATAACGCACTGTGTTCTCCTCCTCCTCCTCCTCCTCCAGTGGCACACTGTGCCTCATCCAGACAGATCATCTCCCACTGGAAGAACTGCACGCGCCATGACTGTCCTGTGTGTCTTCCTCTGAAGAACGCTGGAGACAAGAGGAACCAGCAGTGTGAGTGTCTGTCTCTCTTGTCTGTCTCTCTTTCTGTCTGTCTCTCGTCTCCTTTCTCTGTCTCTCTTACTTCTCTCTGTCTTCCTGTCTGTCTTTTGCTGTCTCTCTCTCTCTGTTTCTGTCTCTCTTTCTCTCTGTCTGACTCTTGTCTGTCTCTGTCTCTCTTCGTCTGTCTGTCTGTTTAGTTAGTTGACTTGCTCTGTTGTCTTTCATACATTCACATACTCATTCTGTCTTTCTCCCTGTCTCTCTATCCTCTTAATGTCTGTCTGTCTGTCCACCGTATCTCCTGCCTCTCCACAGCTCTCCTGAACAGCGCCAGCATTGGCCTGGTGAACGCTTTAGGGACGGGCGTGCCAGGGGGCCAGCCCAACACCCCTAACCTCACCCCCCCCAACCAGATAGACCCCAGCTCCATAGAGAGAGCGTACGCGGCCTTGGGACTGACCTACCAGGGCAACCAGGTGCCGCAGCAGGCTCCGCAAGCCAACATGCCCAGTCAGGCACTCCAAGGGCAGCCCGGTATGAGGACCCTCAACACCATGGGTACGCCTGTTGCTCTTGGTATCTCCTTCAATGGAGGAGAAGAGCATTACATTTTAACAGTGTGTAAATCAGGTGCTTCTTTGGAAATAATAATAATAATTTATTATTATTATTATTATTATTATTATCACGTAAAACTGCAAATAAATTTGGGTCCCAAATAGACGCAGGTCTTTTTTACTGGCCGGGGATAGCTACGTGTTTTGACAAATAAACGCCGGTCTCAATTAGAAGCCTGTGTTTTTTTTATTTATTTTTTTATTTTTATATAAATATCCCCAATAAGTTCTTTGGATGTAACCTAATAAAACCTGTACTGGTGCTGGGTGAGTGCAGACATAGTGGGACCGCTCCAATGCAAGCACAGGTGCATAACAGTAGCATACACTAACGGCAAAAAGTGCAGCAGCAAACGATAACCCACAAACACAAAAGAACCCCCCAGCCTTACACCTTCACACCCACACGAATGGACGCAGTAAGCAAACCGCACGTGTGTGTGTGGGACGGAAACCCGGGCAGAAGACCACTGGTGAGGCAGTCTACCTAAAAGGTGTACGCTGCCCTTCAGTAGGTGTGAATTAAGATGCAAATACTGTATTTTTTTTATTTGTATAAGCTTTGTCCAGATTTCTCCATAATATCGTTTTTTTTTTTTTTTTTTTTGTCTGTAATTACGGGTCCACCGATCAAAATAATCCAGGATGTGAATATTGTGCATTTTTATTAGTATTCCGTTTGCTCCACCCACCCCCCATGCATGCGAGTGAAAAGTTTTGAGAAGTTTGTAATTGGATGTAGTTATTTTTAACTTGAATAGTGATTGGAATAATGTTTTTTTTACATGTGCTATCCAGGGGGGAATCCCATGGGAGTCAATGGTGGAGTGGGGGTGCAGTCCAGTCTGCTACCAGACGCCATGCTCCACAACAGCATGAATGCACAAAGGTAGGGAAGCCTGTGAACACTGCTAGGTAGCCATTGGTGGTATGCAAGCACTTGACACTATTTGTGAGGATTTGTTGCAAGCGATTATGGGATGCCTTGATACATGTACTGCACATATGCTGTGTGTGTTTACCCCGACATAGAGCACAGTGTGTGTTTTAAGTGTAAAATAAATGTGCGTTTGTGTGTGTGTGCTAACAGCCATATTGTTCATATACGTGATTGTCATGCATTTATGGGGGTCACACATTTCATAGCCATAAACGTGACTTTAAATTCAACTGTGATCGTTAGGAGCCGAAATCGAAATAGCAATGAAATTCTGATTAATTGCACAGCCCTGCTATATTCGATATAAAAAATAATAATTTTAAATCGTATAAAGCAGCCGAAGAGAAATGCATTTCCTGTCACCCTCCCCCCTAGTTTGATGAATGAGGCTGTGGGCAGCCTGAGCTCTATGCCCACCGCGACCCCTCCGTCCACGCCGGGCATGAGAAAGTCCTGGCACGAAGACATCACACAAGACCTCCGCAACCACCTGGTGCACAAGCTGTGAGTCCCCTCATGCTGCCACTGCGGCCAGTGGCGCACGTCTAGTTTCCGATAGTCACAATAGGTGTCCCTGTACAAGCGCGTGTGTTTTAAGGCTGTCCTGAATACAATTTTACACATTTCAAATACTTGCTGGTATTTCCGAACAAGTTTTCGAATACTTTTTTTTTAAAACACCATTAAAAACACTCAGCTATAATTAAGAAGTATAACATAAGTAATCTTCGATTCCTAGCTTCAGTGAGCGCCATGCACTCAAAATGGCCACTTTGATTGACACGTCAATTGAGCCAGTCGGAGCTGTCAAATAGCAAATACCTCCTGTATTACCCAATAAGAATGTGTTGAATGAATAGCCTCACTCTCTTCATACAAACGGAGCCAACTGCAATCAATTGTGTTGATGACACAGTGTAGGGCATGCAATTAAATTTCAACATGTGGGTTTATATGGAGGCAGTAGGGATCAATGGGAAAACAAGCATGTGTAATGTGAAAATCGAATACTCCCAGTATTTTAATCGAATACATACACTACGAACGAATACCCGAATAATTGAATATTTGGGGCCAGCCCTAGTGTGTTTGTGTGTGGCTTTTCGTTTGGGGTGCACAGCAAATGAGTATGTCCGTGATTGTCATGTGCGGGTGTCTGAGCAGTGTGCAGGCCATCTTCCCCACGCCGGACCCAGCCGCGCTGAAGGACCGGCGCATGGAGAACCTGGTGGCGTACGCTAGGAAGGTGGAGGGAGACATGTATGAGTCTGCTAACAGCAGGGTAAGCATGTCTCTCATCATCAGCATTGTCATCATGTGGCAAGGAGGCACTGTCAGTAGACATCTTACAAGGGATTGTGAGGTACCTTTAGGTTCCGAGAAATAATTATGAATTGAGGATAGCGTTAGTTGGCTCAACCAGCTGATTGCTGCTTTATACACTCATTGGCCAAATCGTCCAGGGCGCCTTGTTTAAACTGGCCTTTTACTGCCGCTCGCCCTGCAAGCCCCTTTGCACCCCCCACCTCCCCAAGGCCATCCTTTTATGCTGCTGTATGTCTGTCTTAATCAATGTCTGTTGTCATTGATGCTTGCTATGTTCTGTACCCTATGGAAGGGGGTGGGCTTTCCGTGTATGCACAGTCACACCGGCCAAATATAATTAGTTTTACAATGCAAATACTTCTTTTGACTTACAGTGGTCATGACTGAACCATGTTTAGCTGTTTTCTCACCACAGTTGTACATGGCTGTTGTGAGACGTGTTTAGAGCACACAGTGGGCTAGTTTGAGGGCCTCATCAATTATTCTCTACACCCCCCCCCTCACACACACACACTCACACACACACACACACGTCCCCAGGCTGAGTATTACCACCTGCTGGCGGAGAAGATCTATAAGATCCAGAAGGAGCTGGAAGAGAAGAGGAGGACGCGGCTTCAGAAGCAGGGCATGATGCCCACCCAGCCTGGCATGCCCCCCTCAGGTCTGCCACAGGGTCCCTCTGGCATGTCTCAGCCACCCATGGCCCCCGGACAACCCCCCAGTAAGTTAACACACTTGTTGGGGCATGTGGAACATCGACCCCCTCCTCACCCTTGTCCAGTCCAAGCCAGGTAGAGGCGCACACAACTTGTAGGTCAAAATAAAGATGTAATAGTTCAGGGTTTATTTCACCGCAAATAAGTTAAGTTTAAGTTACTCGCCTCTTAAGCCATAACCTTTTTATGGCTCAGTATAAACTGGCCTAAGTACTTTCTCACGGTTCAGATAAAACATCTTAAAATGTGCTTGCATGTTTCTGAAGCACAACAAAGCTTCTTTCTAGTTTCTACCGATGTAGTAGTTATTTACTGAATAAATTCTCTATGTTGACAATATCGCTGAATGCTTCCAGGACCATAATGTTACTTTGTAAAACCCTCAGATGGTCCCCATGCCGACCCGTCCCTGGTCCGACCCTCTGGGCCCAACCAAATGGTCGGTAGGCTGCAGAATCCAGCAGGCAAGTTTAGTGGTTCTTCCACCATGTGTTAAGAGCACTGTAGTCACACAGCACCGACAGTCTGCTCTGTGCAAACTCATCTTTTCTTTGTTGTCACCTAATTTTAAGTTCTCTCTCACCTACACTCTCTTGCTGTCAACCTCACATCTGATGCTCCAGGGATGAACCAGTTTGGTCAGATGGGAATGCAGTCGCTAGGTCAGAGGTCAACGCCTCCTCTACCCCCTGGAGCTTCAATAAACCAAGTAGGCTTTATTGCATTTTTTATTTGTATTTAGAGTTTTAGTCTTTTTTTGTATTTTTAAGGCACACCACTCTTAGTGTGTGCTATGTTTTGGTTTGAAATGTGAGCATGACCACCTCAATCATTGTAAGGCTTGCATTGTAGGGATGGGCACGGGTACTCGAGTGCTTGTCTGAGACAGCAATGTTCGATCATATGTTTCATGATCAATTATGACAATGCAAAAATAATAATCTTTCAACTTAATGGAATAGGCCATGTAACATTTTACTGCAATAGTCTAGTAGGTAGTCCGGTACCAAACAACTATTTTGATTCATGCTGTCTGAGTCTGACCAAACAGAAAGCCGATTTCTGCCAATTGATCTGCCATTTTGTCCATGAAACAATATTTTCCGCCTGTCATCCCAGCAACATATCCGTTAAACTTTCAATTAAATTAACTTTTGAAAAATTCTGTTCTTACCAGAAAATACGACTGCACTTTAACTATATGTTATCCTAGTATTTTTGTAGATGCTTAGTGGATGTCATGAGAGATCTCATTGAGAGATCAATCATCCTCTGTTTACCTAGCCTGGTTATATTCCATCATCAACGCACCCCCCGGGCTTAGAATACAAGTACTCTAGCAGTCAAAATCACCAAAATGAACATCCCTATTGCATTCCTTTCCACTCCCCCTTTCAGAGTTTATCAGCTCACATCTGTTAAGTTAATTAAGGGTTCTGCGGGACAACACAATTGCTCAATCAAGGAGTGTGCCTTTTAATCACAGGTTAATTATTAATCCCCGCAAGAGTCCATTCTAAGTAATACAAAAATGTACATGCAGTTACATTTGAACAGCAGCAATATAAATTGATGTCTAAAACATGTCCATGTGAAATGATTCCCAAGGTAAACCCATGGACAATAAGCACAGAGAATGCTGAAGCCTGTCCGATGTGCACAAATAAGTAAAGGCCCTAATATACTTGCTTTTGTGCAAAAGCATACACATAGATAAGCGGCTGCGTTGTGAAAGGAATTGTTCATATACTTGCCTGCATACCTTGCGTGTGCTTGGAGGATTTAAAATATATCCAGTAGGGGGCAGATCAGGGCCGAATCATCCCTGGCTGAAACTGGAATGTTTTCCTTGACTACCTTTTTGAATTTCCACAACAACCAATATGTAAAAATGTGGAGCGCCATGGAGACAGAGATGGAGATGTTAGGTAATTACAAACTAGCTCTACGAACTTCTCTTTATAACTTTCCGCCATTTGTTCAGAGACTGCTGTTTATCTGTCCGTCTGATCCCGATACTGCCCCCACGTTCATGTGCTGTATCGCATCATGCGTACGCGGAACGTTAATTTCTGAGGAAGCGCTCAAACTACGCTCCAAAGGAAGGCAGGATACGCACCTGACGCGCATGGTAGCCATCTTCCGTACGCGTAATTAAAAGCAAGTATATCGCGGGCTTTACAGTCCGATGTTCATCCCAGCGCTTGACTTGTCCCCTTGTTGTTGGGTTTCCAGATGGGTATGGGAGGACCAAGGACGGGTCACCCCAATGTGGCACAGATGCAGAACCAGTACCTTTCCCCAGGACAGTTTCCTGGATCAAATCCAGGGCTTGGTTCTGGTCCAGTTGGCATGAACCAAGCAGGACCACAAGGTGGAATGCCACAGGTAAGAAGAGAGCCAATATATGAGGGCTACACCTTATTTAAAGCTGCATGGCAAAGTGGAGGATTCCATTTGGTCATGTACTACAAAAATGTATTGTTCTAGTTATTGATTGATGGACGGCTTTTTAGATATTTTTGCTCATTTGAAGTAGCATGTCAATTGCACACAACATATGTAAAATGAGTATTGAACACGTCACCATTTTTTTCAGTCAACTTATTTGTGTGGGTGCTATTGACATCACACTTTCACCAAATGTTAGTAACAACCCAAGTAATCCATACATTGTAATACATTGTAAAGTTTATGGTAAGCGAATACATTTTTTGTCAAATTCACCAAATATCTCATTGCATTTTGCTGTTTTACTGTGCGTGTTGGAAAAAATAATCCAATACTTCTACACAACCATAAATAGGAACTACTCTACTTCTACTCCATAAATAGGAACATAAACAAAGTGGCGAACACTGCTCAAAACAAAGCCGTAGTACTACCAGAATACTACGCTTTGCTTCACAATGTGTTTCAATGTGTCAGGCGGTTATGCGGAGGGATATTGTTTTGATTTGAGCTTGACGTTAGCAAGCGTTCTCGAGAATAACTAACCCTGCCTTTACAGGTACAGGTGTAATTTCAATAACTAAATTGGCAAAGTGAAACTCATATACTGTATTATCATGGATTAATTACACAATGTGAAATAGTTCAAGACTGTCTTTATTTTAATCTTTGATTATGGCTTATAGCTCATGAAAAACCCAAATTCATTATCTCAGAACATTAGAATATTGTGAAATAGTGTAATATTGTAGACTGTAAATGGTCTCTTAGACTAGTTCAGTAGGCTTTACAATCATGGGGAAGACGATCATCGACACCCTCCACAAGGAGGGAAAGCCTCAAAGGATCATTGCTAAAGAAGCTGGCTGTTCAGAGTGCTGTATCTAAGTATTTTCATAGAAAGTGGAGTGGAAGGAAAAGGTGTGCACAGAATCCAAGTTGCTTGAATTCCAGTGAAGTTTCCAGAGTCAGTGATTATTTGGGGAGCTACGTCGTCTTCTGGTGTGGGTCCACTGTGTTTCATCAAGTCCAGAGTTAACTCTCCCATCTAATGGGACATTTTAGACCACTTCATGCTTCCTTCTTACAAGCTTTATGGAGATACTGATCTAATTTTCTAGCAAGACATGACGCCTGCCCACACTGTCTAATGTACCAATATCTGGTACATTGGACCTGAACCCCATAGAATATGTATGGGGTATATGTCAAGAGGAAGATGAGAGACACAAGACCCAACAATGCATGAAGGCTGCTATCGAAGCTTCCTGGGCTTCAGTGCCACAGGCTGATGGACTCCATGCCACCCCGCATAGATGCAGTATTTCACTTTGTGTGTAATTAATCCATGATGTATATGAGCTTCACTTTGTTTCATTGCATGTTGGAAATGACTTGACTTTTCCACAATATTCAAATGTATTTCGATGCACCTGTAAGGCCCTGTCTACTCACACGTGTGACATCTTTGGCGTGTATTGCAATAATCAAAATTTCCATTTACAAACAATTGAAGTCACAAGATAAAACGTTACATAATGTGTTGTAGTGTTTCCAATACATTCAGAAGTAGAATATGCGCACTGTCATCTAGTATAATGGACAGTCCCTCCAGGATTTCGCTGGCCTTTTTTGTTATTGTTGCGGCCTAAAATGCCTGATTTTCATAGTAGCTTTTCCAGAAACATTAGAATGCATGTTGCTGTGTTCATCGTGATTTTCTAATGGTATTGCAGGAGTAACTGAGCACTTTAATAAAAATGGAGGGCAATTTTTTGAATAGAACGAATTAATGAATAAACTAGTAAAAGGATAAAAAATGTTTTGCTTAATTATAAACATTGAACGGTTGAAATAGCTTAGAAATCTGAAAACAACAGAACACAGGGGCGTAATAATGACAAAAGGAAACCATAGTGTGCCGCACACATTGTGACACATGCATGCGGAAATTGGATAACAACACACACACACGGGAGTGTGACGTTATTTTCACCTCAGGATGCAAAACTCCACTATATCTTTACATAGAAAATATACTTTTTTGTTACTTTGGTAATGAAGTCATATTTCTCACTGGGTTGTCCAGTTGTAGCTTCATCATGGCAGATTTACATCCATAACATCTACTGTCGCATAATTACTTAGCTTAGTATAGGCTAAGTGCAGTTGGACTTTCTTGGAATCATTGTTTTCCTTAGCCTAATCACATAAAATCCAAACTTGTTGCTTTTTGTGTATCTTATTTTATAAGCTGTTGGTCTCTAAAGCTTCACATACAGGTATCCCACGTCTCACTGTGTTAAACTACACACTGTTCATTTGGGTTGTAAACCTGACCTGCATGTTTTTTCTCTCTCAACTCTCAGCCCTGTCCTTTCTTTGACTATAGTCTGCGCTAACATCCTAATGTGTGTATATTTTCTCCAGCAGAACCAGATGTCCACACCACCTTCCCTCCCAGGCAACACTCCAGCTGCTCAGCCAGGCTCCACGGCCACCGGCCCCGGCACACTGGGGGGCTCCATGGGGCCAGGTAGTGTCGGTGGAGGACCTCTACCCAGCCTGGCACCGTCCTCCAATTCCGCCCAGCCAAACTCCCAACATCACGGGCCGCCCCTCCGTACAAACTCCCCGTCGCCGGCACGCAGCCTCACCCCTCAGCCCCACCAGACGCCTCCTACGCTACCGAGGTCACAGACCCCGCAGCCACACACGCCAAACCCTCCTCAACTCCCGCCTCCACAACCACAGCAGCAGCAACAGTCTTTGCAGCAGCAACAGCAGTCTTTGCAGCAACAGTCTTTGCAGCAACAGCAACAGTCTTTGCAACAGCAACAGCAACAGTCTTTGCAGCAACAGTCTTTGCAGCAACAGCAACAGTCTTTGCAACAGCAACAGCAGTCTTTGCAGCAACAGTCTTTGCAGCAACAGCAACAGTCTTTGCAGCAGCAACAGCAGTCTTTGCAGCAACAGTCTTTGCAGCAACAGTCTTTGCAGCAACAGTCTTTGCAGCAACAGCAACAGTCTTTGCAGCAACAGTCTTTGCAGCAGCAGCAACAGTCTTTGCAGCAGCAACAGTCTTTGCAGCAGCAACAGTCTTTGCAGCAACAACAGTCTTTGCAGCAACAGTCTCTGCAGCAGCAGCAACAGTCTTTGCAGCAGCAACAGTCTTTGCAGCAACAGTCTTTGCAGCAACAGTCTCTGCAGCAGCAGCAACAGTCTCTGCAGCAGCAGCAACAGTCTTTGCAGCAGCAACATTCTTTGCAGCAGCAGCAACATCAACAACATCAACAACAACAGCAGCAGCAACAACAACAACAGCAACAGCAGCAGCAGCAACAACAGCAGCAGCAGCAGCATCAACAACAACAGCAGCCAATGAGCCAGGGCGTGAACTCTGAAAAAGCCAATCCGCTCCAGCAGCAGACTCTTGGGGGCGTGTCTTCCACGGGCCCCCAGGCAGGGAAGGTTTCCTCAGTGCCGACCCAGAATGCTCATGTCCCATCACAGCATCCACAGACACCAGTGAGTACCATATTTAGCCCTCTGTCTGATCCCTCCCAACTGCATGTTCTGTCTTTATTAGTGCTGTACTAAACAATTATTATTTGGCAATTAATCAGGAATCGATATCGATAATATAGAAATCCATTCAATGCCGAAGTCACTTTAACTATATGTTATCCTAGTATTTTTGTAGATGCTTAGTGGATGTCATGAGAGATCTCATTGGGAGATCAATCATCCTCTGTTTACCTAGCCTGGTTATATGCCATCATCAACGCACCCCCCGCGCTTAGAATAAAAGTACTCGAGCAGTCAAAATCACCAAAATGAACATCCCTATTGCATTCCTTTCCACTCCCCCTCTTTCAGAGTTTATCAGCTCACATCTGTTAAGTTAATTAAGGGTTCTGCGGGACAACACAATTGCTCAATCAAGGAGTGTGCCTTTTAATCACAGGTTAATTATTAATCCCCGCAAGAGTCCATTCTAAGTAATACAAAAATGTACATGCAGTTACATTTGAACAGCAGCAATATAAATTGATGTCTAAAACATGTCCATGTGAAATGATTCCCAAGGTAAACCCATGGACAATAAGCACAGAGAATGCTGAAGCCTGTCCGATGTGCACACATAAGTAAAGGCCCTAATATACTTGCTTTTGTGCAAAAGCATACACATAGATAAGCGGCTGCGTTGGGAAAGGAATTGTTCATGTGCCAACACTTCCACGTTATGGGACCTTACTTTGGGAAAAAATATGTATGGTAGTCAACGGCGAGAATACAATTATTTTTAGATCCCGTTTGAATTGTGACACAAAGCACACATTATGTTTAACTATATAAAAGAAAATGTTGTTTAGAGACGTGTCATCCGACATCAACCCCAACTTCCAAAGCTTTTAGCATTTCTGGACGGATCTCATCAATCCCCGGGGCTTTGCCACTGTGAAGGGGAAGTTAATGATGATCCCCCATCAGCCTCCAGCTCTGTCTCTATCACAGAGAGTGTGTCAGTCGGATTCAGGAGTTCCTCAAAATGTTCCTTCCACCATCCAATTACCTCCTCAGTTGAGGTCAACAGCATCCCATTCTTGCTGTACACAGCTTGGATGGTTATCCCGCTTACCACTCCTGAGGTAGCAGACGGTTTTCCAGAAACACTTTAGTGCCGACCGAAAGACTTTCTCCATGGCTTCTCCGAAGCTCTCCCACACCCACTGCTTTGCTTCTGCTACGGCAGATACTGCAGCGCTTCGGGCTCGTCTGTACCTTGCAACCGCTTCCAGAGTCTTCCGGGACAACATATCCAGGAAAGTCGGACTGCTTTCCTGATCACCGGTGATCAAGGGTTACCGCCCCTTGAGGATCCTAAGACCTTGAGATCACAGTTCTCTTCCGCAGCTTCAGCAGTGGAAGATTTGAACATTTCCCACTCAGGTTCAATGTCCCCAACCTACACAGGGATGCCAGAGACGCGCCGCCAGAGGTGTCATAGAGAGGGGCCTCCTCCAGACATTCCCAGTTCACCCGCACTACCCATTTGGGCTTACCAGGTCTGTCCAGTGTCTTCCCCCACCCCTTGACCCAACTCGCCACCAGATGGTGGTCGGTAGCCAGCTCTGCCCCTCTCTTCACCCGAGTGTCCAAAACATGTGGCCTCAGATTAGATGATATGATCACAAAATTGATCATCGACCTTCGGCCTAGGGTGCTCTGGTACCGCACATCCTTATGTTCGAACATGGTGTTTGTTATAGACAGTCCATGACTAGCACAGAAGTCTTAACAGCACGCTCAGGTTTAGATCAGAGAGGCCGTTCGTCCCAATCTTTCCAGGTATCTCCATAAAGTCTCTCAGCAGAACTATGGAGTCCACCACTGGAGCTACATACAGGACTCCATTCAGGGTCTCCATGAAGGCCGAATACTCCGAACTGCTTTTTGGTGCATATGCACAGACAACAGTCAGAGTCCTCCCCCCCAAAACCCGTAGGTGTAGTGAGGCATTCCTCTCGTCCACCGGGGCTTGTTAGTATCCCCACACCCGCCGCCCGACACCTCACATCCTGGGCGACTCCAGAGTAGAAACAAAGTCCATCCCCTATCCAGGAGAAGGGTTCCAGAACCAAGACTGTGCATAGATGTAAGCCCCACCAGATCTAAATGGTAGCGCTCCACTTCCCCCAGAAGTTCTGGCTCCTTCCCCCACAGCAAGTTGACATTCCACGTCCCTAAAGCTAGCCTCTGCTGCCAGGGTCTGGTCTGTTGAGGACCCTGACCTTCACTGCTACTTATATGACAGAGCACCCAAGCCCGATGGTTCCTCCCACGAGTGGTTGACCCATATTATGGTGAGGAAAGTGCCATGTTGCTTCTTCGGGCTGTGCCCGGCTGGGCTCCATGGCAAACCCAGGCGCTCACCAGCAAGCCCTCCCTCTGGGCCTGGCTCCAGACTGGGACCCTCGGCTTCCTACGGGCAGGGTAACTGCTCACTTGAATGATCTTTCATAGGGGTCTTCTGAACCATTCTTAGTCTGGCCCCTCACCTGAGACAACTTTGCCTTGGGAGACCCTGCCAGGAGCACCAGGCTCCAGACAACACAGCTCTCAGGGACACACAAACCTCTCCACCACGATAAGGTGATCATCAGGAGAAGCTTTCCTCTCTTTTGCGGTTAATATATTTAGTACACGGTCAACACGATTGTTTTGTTTTCTTTTTTCCAAATGTTTTGCTTTTATCGATACCGTGATTGAGAGAATCGATACAGTATCATGAACCGTAATATCATGATAATCAGGTGTGTGTATATATATGTGTGTATGTATATATGTGTATGTATATGTATGTGTATGTGTATGTATATATATGTGTATGTGTATGTATGTGTGTGTATGTATGTGTATGTATGTATATATATGTGTATGTATGTATATATGTGTGTGTGTGTGTGTGTGTGTATATATGTGTGTGTGTGTGTGTGTGTATGTGTGTATATGTATATATATGTATATATATATATAATTAGTGTGTATGTGTGTGTATATGTATATATACACACACTATTATATATACACACACACACTAATATATATATATGTATGTATGTATATTAGTGTGTGTGTGTGTATACACACACACACACACATATATGTATATGTGTATATATATACTAGTATGTGTGTATATATATGTATGTGTGTATATATATGTGTGTATATATGTGTGTGTGTGTGTGTGTATATATATGTATGTATGTATGTACATATACATATACATATACATATATATATATGTGTGTGTGTATATGTATGTGTGTGTGTGTATATGTGTGTATATATATGTGTGTATATATATATGTGTATATGTGTGTATATATGTGTGTATGTATGTGTATATATGTGTATATGTGTGTATGTGTGTGTATATATGTGTATATGTGTATATGTGTGTGTATATATATGTGTATATGTGTGTGTATATATATGTATATATGTATATATGTATATATGTGTATATGTGTGTGTATATATATGT
>JAODOY010000023.1:2762331-2773708 GCA_025399855.1 Forbesichthys papilliferus | reverse complement strand
GTCACATGAAAAGATATGCTCACATATTTGCAAATATGTGAGGGGTGTACTCACTTTTGTGAGATACTGTGTATATAGTGTGTGTGTATGTATATGTGTGTATATATGTATATGTGAAAAAACCTTCCATTGGAGTGAACGGAGATGACGCAACTGTTATTTCCATGGCTCTGACGTAGACCAGGTGCGACGTCAACGTCTCTGTCTTTCCCTCCATTTACCCCAGCTGTCTCAGAAGTCGTCCCTAACGGCGGACGGCCAGGTCTCTACTCCGGCCTCGGTCAGCAGCAGCAGCGCTGACCCCAGCTCGCAGCTAGCCCCGACAGACGGGCCCACGCCCAGCCAGGCAGAGGTAAAGATGGAGGTGAAGAAGCAGGAGGAGGACGAGGAGGACGAGGATGCTGAAGGCCAGGGAGACGGCAAGGCAGCCGGGAACATGGGGAAGGGCCTGCCTGACATGAAGACTGAGGAGAAGCCGGAGGTAGCACGATTTCCATTGGTTAACTCGGGAGTTCGCAAACTTTTCAGCTTGCAACCCCCAAAAGAAAAGCTAAGACTTGTGACCCCCCGCTATTCCCAGAGCACAACAGCCATAATAATACAGTAATTGATGGTATTTAAATACAGTCTAGAAGCAGAATCCGTGAAAGTAATGTATAAACTGCACTACTAACAATTATGGCTAAAATATGCAATGTCTAATAATTACACATTTTTATTTCATTTCTGAAAATAATCATGTGTCTCGTGACCCCCACTTTGAGAACCACTGGGTTAACTGATTCTGATGTTCGGGAATGTGCTGTACACCACGGGGTTTGAGATGATGTGACGTCGCACGGCATGTCTCTGAACGAAGGTGAAAATAAAACTTTCAACTCCTAGATAAAGAAAGAGAAGCCTGCAGGCGACGGCTGTAAAGGCGAGCCCATGGAGACGTCTTCATCATCCACGTCCTCTTCCTCCTCGTCGTCGTTGTCATCAGCGACGAGCGAAGACAAAAAGCCGGAGGTGAAGAAGGAGCCCAAGGAGGAAGAGGTGGGCACTGGATCGGCCAGCGCCAACAGCTCCTCAGCCAGCACTCAGAGCAAAAAAAAGAGTAAGCATCACGAAAGCGTTAATGTAATCTCTTCTTCCAACATGCCGCAGTAAATCAAACGCGCTGGTTCACACTGGTAAAGGCTGTGGCATGACATGTCTCCTTCACCCTCTCCGCCTGTCATCCAAATCAACATGTTGTTTATAACCACACGTCTTCCTGTCTCTCGCCCTCCAGTCTTTAAGGCCGAGGAGCTTCGGCAGGCACTCATGCCTACCCTGGAGTCTCTGTACAGGCAGGACCCTGAGTCTCTGCCCTTCCGCCAACCGGTGGACCCCCAGTTACTGGGAATACCCGTACGTATTCGAACTAGTAACAAAACTAACCTGGTAAGGGACTGCGCTGGCTGCCATTTTGCTTCCGTTCTTCTTACAACGTAGCTTTTCATTTCTAGTTTTCCTCCTTTTTGTGTTCTTGCTTTTCGCCATGTCATTGTGTAAATTACTTAATTTCCCGTCTCCATTCCTTCTGATGTTTGTTGAGCTTTCATCTCATCTCATTCAATCTTCGTGTCAAGTCATATAATGTAGGTCCAGACTAATTGTGATGTAGAGGCAGATAGAGACCAATCGTTCTGTTTTATTTATGATTTAACATGATAAATTAAAGCAATATCATGAACATTTTTCTGTGCTTGACCTGTCAGCGTCAGTTCTAACACAATTTGAGATTATTATGTTAGAAAGTTCAGGCCAGATCCTTGCTGTACTCATGAGCAAGGCACCTAAATAACTCTACTTGGGAAAATGTAAACCTTAATAATCCTTTACAATCAGAATTTCCTCAAAACAAGACCAAAAACACAGTCTCGACCTGTCTGAAAATCTAAAATGTTACTGCTGTTCTATTTAATAAAATGAATAGGTATCTATAATCTTGTTTGTATTGCTTCTAACAAGTGTTTATCCACCCAATATAATGGTTTTTGAATACAATAATCCATTTGGATATAGGCAATGGCTGTTTTTGTTGGTCTTTCCTTGCATAGCCAAAACAATCCATTCTCAAGTACACTGTACTGCATTTTTAAATGAAGCACTTGAGCAGGGGTAACTTTATTCCTTTTTGAGGGGGAAAATGCACATTGCATATTGCTTTGCTTTATCGTTCACTTTTTTTTTCCCCACTCATGCTTTTCAAAATGCTTAATTTGTTAATTCCATTCTAGTTGTCCATCCTAGCTTCCTAGTTCAGTTCCTCACCAGTAGTTAGTAATGTGTTGGAGTTTTGATTGTCAGTTTTTAGAGGTGGGTCAATACCTGACTGTTTCTTTAGCTCCTAAGAAATGTTTCAATAAAACTTTCTATTTCAAATAAATAGTTAGTGCTGTCTGGTTTATCCAGGCTGGGAAGGGTCAAAGAGTGCAGAGTGCGTATAATCTATTATATGTAGTATTATTATTATTATTATTTATTTATATCTATAATCTATGTACCCGGTAGTCTCTACATTTAAATGGCCAAAGGTCTCAACAAGATGTCTAGCTTTAATAGATTATTTCTGATCATTACCGCCCCAAATGTATCAGTTCTTCTTCATCCTTTCCCAGTAATACAGCACATTAGTCAAATCAGCTTTCTCATTTGTCAGCTTTACTAGATCAGCTATGTTAGACAGCAAGTCATTGGCTCACCTCTCCCCCTAGAAACCCTCAGGATGCTGTGACATTGTTTTGCTAACTGTTGTTTTTCTCCCCAATAACACCCATGTTCAGAGTGCCCACAGTGAGGCACTAATTTCACTGTTGTGTACTACTAATTGATTTCACATCGGAGTATGGGAGGCAGAATCCATGTTGCTCTAAAGCAGAGGTCTTCAAAGTTTTTTGGGTCAAGGACCCCTTGGCTGATAAACACGGCACAGGGACAGACCCAGGTCACATATGGTATACAATATTTAGTCGCTGAGCCAATAATGTTTAGGGCGGCCTATAGTGCCATGTATAAAAGAAGGATACTAGACAGATTTATAATATTTTCAGAAATTTACATTTTTGGAAGATATGTTTGGGATCAAATAATTGAGGACCCCCTGCAGTACCTCTGGGGATCCCCTAGGGGTCCCAGACTTCCTGTTGAAGACCTGTGCTCTGAAGCATTTTTTGCTGACTATATGGCTGGTTCCATTAAAGGTATAGTAAGTAATTCTCGAACCCATGCTCATTTCAAACTCTGATCAAAAAACACCACTCCCATCAATGCCATAGGGTGCTTCCTCAGAAGCTCCACCCCACACATTGGAAATGCATTGTGAAGGCTAGGATATTGTGTGCGGTCTGCACAACTTTGTTTATGTTCCCATTTACGGAGCCATGGTTGTGTAGAAACACCAGATTATTTTGTCAACACGCCACATTGTAGAGAACGGTAAGATAGTTTTCAATTGCTTACTATACCTTTAAGATGATGCTAAAGGTAGTATGATTTTCACGGTGACAGAAATGTGACCTCCCAAGTGTCTCCCTCCTCTCCCACTCTCGTCAGATACTTTCTAGCTCATTGGAACTGATTTAGTCTTCTTTGAGAAGCTGACGAAAGAACAAGAAAATGGAGGCTTTTTAATTTGTATTTTGTCATTTTAATTTCTTTTTTTGCTTCACGTCAGTGCCATCGCCTTTAACTCTGCCAGCTCGAGGCTGCTGGCTGGGTTAAGGCCGACCACCGTGTTGATATTGGAGATTAAAAAAAGGATTTGCTGTCAATCTTTGATGTTGCCTGCTTGTTGATCAGTGCTCTGTAAACCCCGGCTTTGCACCCACATATCGTTACGTGCCTATATACTCTCTGTGGGCTGTAAAACCACAGAGCAGTTAGTCATTTGCCACAAAAACAGAGTTTGCACGCTAAGTGCCATTAGCAGTTTAATAACATAAAGTATCTCTTCTGTGGGGGTCAACATAAAACAATATGTTTGTATATAGCATCATTAGCTGATCTGATGTAAACAATAACTGAACCTAAACAAGTCCATCAAAATGCTCTTGTGAAAGTGGGTGCAAACCGGAGCGCTAGAGAGGAGTCAGCGTCATGTCTCTCTCTGTGCACACGAACCTTCCTCTCTGCAGTGCTCAACAACATTGTGCATCCTCTTCTCTCTTCTGCTCCGGTCCCAAACCACAACAATGGCCAGCAGGACTATTTCGACATAGTGAAGAACCCCATGGACCTGTCCACCGTCAAGCGCAAGCTGGACACGGGCCAGTACCAGGAGCCCTGGCAGTACGTGGAGGACGTCTGGCTTATGTTCAACAACGCCTGGCTGTACAACCGCAAGACGTCCCGCGTCTACAAGTACTGCTCCAAGCTGGCCGAGGTGTTCGAGGTGGAGATCGACCCCGTCATGCAGGGCCTGGGCTACTGCTGTGGGAGGAAGGTGAGACTGCGTGTGTCTTTGTGTGAGTGAGGAGTTGGTATGTATGCTCTGTGATACTTCAGCTACTGTATATTATTTTTGTGTTGATTGATTTTATTTTTTTACTACAGTTGTTCATTTTGCTTGAAGCTACATTCACCTGAATATATAGCTTCAGCTTTTCATTTGTTGGCTGACAGTAGCTGCTTTTACATGGATGGACCCTATTATTCCGATTGGACTCGGTTAAAAGCTTAACCCGAAATAAAATGCTCCCTATAAACAGCTCAGTCGGAAAAGAGAGGCCCTACCCGATTTAAATTTAATTCCGAAGTAGAGGGGTAGTAACGTTCCATAACCTGATTAAAAGAATAATTCTACCATGTAAACAGTTAAACCCAACTACTTCCATCCTGGTGCGTTTTTCTGCGCATGTCCCGTCCTATGCTACTGTTGTTGTGAGTGATGCCGGTAGCTGGTTTTAGCCTTGTTGATAGCGGGACACGTTACCTTAACAAGCCATAAGGTGTGCATGTTTAACATATATTCCGATAAATTGGGACGCAGCATGTACACACCAGAACCGATTAGGTGACATACCATGCAAACATGTAACCCGAAATCTTCATTCGGAAAAGGCAAATAAGTATCCACGTAAACCCAGCTAGTGACATCAGCATTTTATTTTCAATTATTGATCCATGCCTGGATATTGGGCCTCAACATATTTGAATAGGTTGTAGTTTTTCTCTTCAGTTTTTGGGGGAAATCATAATATTAATGTGCATATAACAAAATTGAATAGTGTTTTTGGGTTGGTAATCTGTCATTTCTTGTTTCTATGTCATTGCAGCTTGAGTTCTCCCCCCAAACTCTTTGCTGCTATGGAAAACAATTATGCACCATCCAACGAGATGCTGCTTATTTTAGCTACCAGAACAGGTACGTGCCATAGGAGCACCAACATACTGATTGGTGTAGAGCAGAGACAGTATGATGATGTGTTGTTATTTAGCCAGTGTGCAATGAAATCCACAATTAATTTGAATGTTGAAGTGAGTCTGGTGATGTCTTTACACACTGATAGTTCTACAACGTAGCATGTTCAATCACAGATGAGTTATAATTTGGCTTCAAATGGGTTACCCTGGCACCATTTCTCATCTTCACAAATCACTTTAATTTTCATTGTCGTCATTCATAAAGTGGGTTCCCGCCTTTTCTAACTACTGTAAATGTGCAAACACAAGAAATGGCTGGAGTCTAAAGGTGGCGGGGGGCAATTAATGAATGCCAGTGTTCCCCCACCAGAAGAAAGGTTCCCACTTTATAAATGCCCAGACGGGATGATGGGTCGTTGTTGCACCACTACGCATTTCCTCCTCATCCGCCCCTTTCATGTTTGGAGCCTCGTATCCCAAGTACCCCCCCGCCCCCCCTCCTTCCTTCTCCACAGCTCCTACTGGTCTCTCATGTTGCTGTAATGTTGTTGTTGTTGTTGTTGTTTACCACTGGATGTCTGACGCTAATCTTTGCTTTGCCTTGGCTGTCTGTCCTCTGTTGGTTGTCATTCACATTCTGTCCATCCCCTGTTCTTCCCCCCCTTTCCTCTTGTGTCTCTCATTGTCCTCCTTTCACCATAATCACCTTTTTAATATTCACCCCCCCCTCCCCACACCTCCCCCCCCACACCTCCCCCTTGTTTAAACGCTTGTGGTGTCTGCATTGGCCTGCTTTGGTGTGACCAATCATCCACTCCGAAATTTACGCAAAATCAAAACACCCGCCCACACAAAAACCCATCCCGATTGGCTGCCACCTCCCGGCGACGACCTACCTTGCCCTCTGCCTCCTCCTGTGCGCCCGCCCCGCCCCGCCCTGATTGGCGGCTGCTTCCACGTGCCCTCTCTGTGATTGGCTGTGCTGTTGGCGAACGGTGTAGTTCACCAAAATATGGGCTTCTTGCTGACAGGTACCACTTCTGTGAGAAGTGCTTCAACGAAATCCAGGGTGAGAGCGTTGCCCTGGGCGACGACCCCTCCCAGCCTCAGACGTGAGTACCATTCCACCCCCCCCCTTCTCCCCACCCCCTCCACCCCCCACCCCCCCCACCACCCTTCAGGTCTTATACTGACGTAATCACGCTTACGTTGTCTGTTGTTGTTTGCATTCTTCAGTTTTAGACTGGATTATTTCTACTTCAGTGTACAATGGAAGTAAATCTGTGGTCATTAATGTTGGTTTTTTTGTTTATACCTCATAACATTTCATACTGATTTGACCCCTTATGCACTTTGTCTTTTAAATGATAAGTAGCATTATCTGGGTTTCCTGAGAACTGGGATGATAGTGTTGACGCCCTGGATTGCTTCCAGACTTATCCCCGATATGACATTTCTGTCATCCATAGTTCTGCTGTTGGAAAGGGGTTTTCCATAGTTATGCCTCCTGAATGAAACGTATTTCCACGTCGTGTAATAGGCACAGTCGCTCTGTGATGGCGTAGGAAGCCCACGGGCGGGCAGGAGCAGACCTCTTGGCAGTAGAGGTTCATCCTGCACTAGCCGCAGGCAAACTGTGTCTAAATGGTCACGTAAATGGGGACTGCAAGGATAAACAAAGGTGGTTTACAGCAGCCAGTTCTCTCATGTTTCTCTCCTTCCTCCTCTAAGGTCCATCAACAAAGATCAGTTCCAGAGGAAGAAGAACGACACACTCGACCCCGAGCTGTAAGTATTTCCCCCGCCTTCCTATACTTTTATACCAACAACCTTGCACCGTATGTGTGAATGACAAATGATTGTGTGGTGTTGTTATTGTGTTTACCTTAAAACCTTAGCGTGACCCTAATGTAATCCTACATTGCTTGTGTGTCACATGTTTTGATTGTCCGGGCTTTATGGCCGAACCAAACCTCCTGCAGTGCATTTAATAGAATATCTCGGCCCATATCTTTGCTTTTTGTTGCCTGTATGTTGTATGCGTCGGTCACATGTCAGTTTAATGTTTTTCTGGTCTTCCTCCAGGCTTGTGGAATGTATTGACTGCGGCCGTAAAATGCACCAGATCTGTGTCCTGCATAATGACACCATATGGCCTTCAGGGTAAGCTAGTTATATCATCAGTGTTGTGGACCTACACGCCTGTAAAGTGAAGGTGTGATTAAATAGTCCACCAAATAACTCGTATAGTGACAGCTTAAGTAAAGGCACCCTCAGCATTACATCCTTGTTTAATGTGTCCAGTATACGTAGCGCAGTAACACTATGACTCTTGTAGAACAAGAAACGGACGTGTGTGTGTGTGTGTGTGTGTGTGTGAAATGGAAACATTCAAGTTAGTAAAACTGTTCTGTTCTCCACAGCTTTGTGTGTGACAACTGCCTTAAAAAGGCCAATAAGACGCGGAAGGAAAATAAATACGCGTCCAAAAGTAAGTGGTGCAACCAATTACTACAATTACGGTCACTGAAATGCCTGTGTTTTCTCTCTCTCCGCTGGAGATTATACATCGTGAACCCGGTATTGGTAAGGACACATTAATAATATGCAGTCCAACAGAGTGGATGTCTTTTTTTAAATGTTTTATTTTGTTGTAAACTATTTATCCTCTTTTTGATCTTCGGCTGTCTGTTTGAAGGCTTCTTGCCTGCAGCCGCACAGCTGGATCATATAAGATGAAACTTAAAAAGTTAAATGTCGGATATGAGGTCGCCATAGCAATACCCAGTGGAATAGAATAGACATTTAGATAATACACAGCAGGAACTGCCCAGAAGTTCCAGTAATTAATCACTGTTTCTCAGATCTGACGTTTGGTATCTATCAAATGTGTATTATATAAAGCAATAATATCCAATCAGTTTGATCAATTCAGTAATTGTTTAGCTAAGGTGTACTACAGTTTTTAATAGCTCAGTGGAGGGTTGGGTGTTTTCATAAAATATAGGATGTGTCACCCATGCAGTGTTACAGCTCAGATGAGCAAAGAAAATGAGTTGTATGGATCAGGACCTTTAGAGTAGGCTTTGACGGACTAAACCATCTAAAGTAATGAATAACCATAGGATATGATTCATTTTTATATCGTGCATAGCCGAGCACATTGCCTGAATTTAACATCTGTTGAAAGGCATCTGGTTACTTTCAAAGGTTGCCTCAGGGGTGCCAAGCCAATGCTGATGTTTGTATGCCGGATGTGTATTAAAAAATATAGTTCAGATATTAAGAGATCAAAGTCAATCAGTATTTAATACCTCCTGTTTTAGATCGTTATTTCTGCATGTAGTCTGTCACCATTAACCCATTAAGACATAAGGAGCCTTCTAAAAAAGAAATAATTCTAAAACATTTAAAAACAACTTCCTAAAACCTGAGGGTTTTCTTAAAACTTGACAGAAATGTCAATAATCACTAAAACATTGTATTTATCATAAACATTGTATTTAGCCTCTGTAGCAGATGGAAACATGGAATAAAGAGCATTTGGCTGTCGTTGGAAATCCTTTGCCTTACCGGTATTAACAAAATAATGTGCTCACGTTCACATTCTCCGTCTTTGTCCCTGTGTCCTCCCAGGACTTCCTCATACTAAACTGGGGAGCTACCTGGAGACGCGGGTCAACGACTACCTCAAGAGGCAAAACCACCCGGAGTCTGGCGACGTCACCATCCGCGTGGTCCACGTCTCAGACAAAATGGTGGAGGTCAAGCCGGGCATGAAGTCCAGGTGAGGCTGCTGGGCGTTGTCGCCAGTAGAATCTCCCCAAAACGTGATGTGATTAATTTGCTGTAGATGGGTAAGGTGTGTATGTGTTTACATGTAAATACTATGTGTACGCTCGCACGCACTACGGCAAGCAAGCTAGTTACTTGCTATACACAGAAGATAGAATTTAAGATCAAAAGAAGTACATGAGCTACATCAAGCCTGTGGTCCGTTGACGTCACAAAACCTTTGCATTATTCTTTTGTGACACTTACAATCAGCAGTTTGGCTGGTGCCGACAGCAGTTATCTGGTGTTACCCCAACATTTGTCCTGAATTGTTGAAGGAGGTCCAATCAACTGCTAATAATGCGGTTGACGTCTTTTAATTATTGGCACCTCCTTTATTAAAAACCACTTTGAACGGAGAGTTTCCAGACTCATTTGGAGAGCGGACAAATCATGGAGCTTGCATTTAGGCCAAACGACATCTGCTTGGCAAACAGTTGAAACCATATACAGGTTATGGAGATTATTTAAATTTCTTTATCTGTTTGCCACAAATTGTCTAAGCATTTTCTTGCTGTGTGTATGACATCGGTGTGCCTTGATGCACCATCTAGCTTTCAGCCTGTAGATGGAGCTGTCGCTTCCGTTTGGTGGCACTTCAGTAAGGTCATTTCTGCTGACATCCCGTTTCCCTACAGGTTTGTTGACAGTGGCGAGATGGCCGAGTCCTTCCCTTACAGGACGAAAGCCCTGTTTGCTTTCGAGGACGTCGACGGTGCAGACGTGTGCTTCTTCGGCATGCACGTCCAGGAGTACGGCTCCGACTGCCCGCCGCCCAATCAGAGAAGGGTTTACATCTCGTACCTGGACAGCGTGCACTTCTTCCAGCCCCGCCACCTCCGGACGGGCGTCTACCACGAGATCCTCATAGGCTACCTAGAATACGTCAAACGACTAGGGTAGGAACCAAGGCCTTACCCGACCTGGGTGGGGGGAGGGTGGGGGGAGGGGGGGGGGGAGAATAATAAGAGTGTGTATTAAGTCTCCTCTTTGCTGAATCTTAATTATTTATAATCAGGTGACTGTGTTTTGCATTATTTACGGTGTCATCACCGGAGGGAGCCACTGAAATCCTTTTACAGTGGCTTGGTTGATCTTGCCAACCATATTGGATTCCTCTGCTGATATTTCCACAAATAAGGTGTTTCTAAACATTGTCCCTGTCTGTGCTCAGCTATACAACGGGTCACATCTGGGCTTGTCCACCCAGCGAAGGAGATGACTACATCTTCCACTGCCACCCAATGGACCAGAAGATCCCCAAACCAAAACGCTTGCAGGAGTGGTACAAGAAGATGCTGGATAAAGCTGTAGCCGAGCGCATTGTCCATGACTATAAAGTGAGAAGCGCGTTTATAACTGTAAAATAAATACTGTGCATACAAGTACGATACAGCTATAGTTTTTATGAAAGTGTAAAAGCCACCTTTTATAAAACAGAGTCCTTACAACTTCCATTTCAATGATGCGCAGGTGTTTTCCTTTCATGTAGCCATTTTTGACTAGTCTTGGAAGTAGCGTAACTAAATTCACGATGGCAGTGTTTTCTTCAGGAGTCTAGGTTTGCCTGTGTACAGTTGACCCTAGTGCATAGTATTTCTACCTCCCTTTTCCCTTCACTTTTTAGGAAAACTGCGTTAACCATACTTTGCTCTCCTGCCTATCTCTCTCAGGACATCTTCAAGCAGGCGACAGAGGACCGTCTCACCAGTGCCAAGGAGCTGCCATACTTTGAAGGGGATTTCTGGCCCAACGTCCTCGAGGAGAGCATTAAGGAGCTGGAGCAGGAGGAGGAGGAGCGGAAGAGGGAGGAGAACAGTACCTGCAGCGAGAGCATAGACGTAAGATGCAGGGGCGTTTACTGAGAACGCAGGGAACTAAAACGAATAGTCTCGTTCTTGAATCTTGACAGACATTTACAGCGGCTTGCAAAAGTACTCACGCCACCTTGAACCTCTCCACAGTTTGTCACGTTACAACCGCAAACGTAAATGTATTTTATTGGGAACTGATGTGATAGACCAACACAAAGTGGCGCATAATGGAAGTGTATCATTATACATGGGTTTTCAGAGGGCATAGAGACGTAAGGGGCGTTAAAAGACACTTTAAAAGAAGAAGGGGGGGGGGGGGGGGGGGAACAAAAAAAAAA
>JAODOY010000023.1:2726787-2762231 GCA_025399855.1 Forbesichthys papilliferus | reverse complement strand
GATCTAGAGAGAGAGAGAGAGAGAGAGAGAGAGAGAGAGAGAGAGAGAGAGAGAGACACAGGAATGGGAGAGCGAGCACATGAGGCAGAAATGTAGCTGTACGACCATGTCATGTAATAATAGACGCCGGTGTTTGGAACGGAAAGTCAGTGCACAGCAAAAAAAGTTGCCTTTCCCACAAGATGTCTCCCCTGACATAATTACTGATTCCAGGGAAAAAGGAAGGTGGTTTTACCAAGCCAGTAATGTTACACGCTCGACCACCTTTGAGTAAAACATGAGGAAATCTAACTTTGATCCCAAAGAAAATTAATCCTCCATTATTCATGAGAATGAGAAATAATTTACTCCCGGTTCATTTAACTAAGGTGGGAACTGCTGCTACGACTATTAAAAAGAGGACCAGTGGAGCAGCTGCTGTTGAAGGCCTGAGAGGAAATGCATTTTAAAAAATCTGCTTTTGGTGAGTTGAAAATGTACTTACTAAAGCGTTACTGACAGTTTAAGGAAGTGTAATCATTCACTCCATATTGGGTTTTTCCAGTTAAAGGGGTTTTCCCCAGAACTATAGTCTGTATAACTACATGCATAAATGGTAAACAAACACATCTATGTGTATATATAGTGTGAGGGGTAGAGAATAGTGTGAGGGGGGGGGGGAGGGTGCTGGCGCATTGGGTGAATATATACCGTTTCAACCACAAGGGGAATTTTGGTCCCAAAATCCAGGCGTGCCGATTTAGATGCCATTTTAGAAACATTGCACCTGTCACGTAGCGCTGCCAAACATAACATTAGAACAACAGTGTCTTATCCGGAGTACTAGGTTTTTAATTTTTTCTGGGAAACATTCCATTTGGTTGTTCAATTGAGTTAATTTTTCTCACTGGGAGCCTGAGCTCTTCACAGCAGGAGTTGAAGCATGCCTAGTGTCTCTTCAGACGCAGACCAGAGGCTTCATGTAGCTTCTGTAAAGCCCTTACCTTTAATTGCCGTCTGCAGCAGGGGTCTCTGTGTTTCGGAGGGGCCGCCGCTCTGTTTGCTGGCGCTGCCGCTGTCCCGCTGCCTGGCGACCGCCACGGCGATGCCGACAGGCGGGTGCCGCACCTCGCCGTCTCCCTCGCGGCCGAAGGAGCGAGCGCTGTCTGGCCTCTCCTGTTCCCTCTTCAGCTGGGGGGGCCCCCTGGACGGCCCCAGACCCCCGCCCCGCTCCCTCTCCGCTTCCAGACGCATGCTGCCCAGGCCCCCGAAGGGCCCTCGGGCATCTGCCGCGTGCCTGGACGAGCCGGGGCCGTCGACGGGAAAGTTGCCGCTGTACTTGATGAGGCTCTGCATGGCTGACACCTCGCCGGGCTCCGAGCTGGAGCCCCCGCCCCGCTCCCCAGCGCTGGGACGGCCCGCCAGAGGGCCTCCGGCGCGGTACAGCGCCGACGGCTCCAGGTAGCGTCTCTGGCCACCCGGTCCCTCCTCGCCGCCGCGACCCGCCGCGCTGGGCTGAGCAGGGGGGTTGTGGGGGGCCTGGTGGGGGGCCAAGGGGTTGTGGGGGGCCTGGAGAGGGCCCCCTGGGGGCGTGTGTGGGGAGTGGGACGGCTGCGTGTGGGCCGAGGGTAGCGGGTGACCGTGCTGGGCTGCCAGCGCTGCCATGTGACTGGTGGCGTAGTTAGCCAATGGGCTGATGTTGTTCCACTTAGGCTCCGCCCCTGACCCCGCCCGCTCAAGACCCAGGCGAAGCGCGTGGCCCGGAGCGTCCCTGGACTCGGGGCTGAAGCCCGACTGGCCGGACGAATAGGCCGCGTCGTGGGCTCGCTTAGCGGCCGAGCCGCTGGAGCGAATGACCGAGCACTCCTCCCTCTGGTTGGGAAAGTCGCCCTGCTGGGAGAGGCGAGATGGTTCCGTCCTCTCGGGGAACCTGTAGCTGTCCCTCTCCCTCTGCTTGTTGTCCCGGGCCTGCGAGGCGATCTGGATGGGGCCCGCGCGCTCCTCGTACACCTCCACAGAAGGCACGTACGTGGGCGCGCTCACCCGCTGCTCTCTGATTGGCTCCCTGGGCGGTGGCTGCAGCGAGGGCGGCAGGCCGTAGGAGAGGTGCTGCGGGGCCTCGCTCCGCCGCGGGCCCCCCCGCTCTGTGTGGGGGTTAGGGTGCGGGTGGCCCGCCCTGTCTGCGTCCTGGCCGGGGTAGCGGCCCGACGGCGGCTGGCTGGGAGCAGGAGGAGGCGGCCGGGGCCTGTGCTCCGCCGCCAGGGCCTGGGAGTGTGGCTGCTGGCTGGCAGGGTGGAAGGACCACTGGTGCTCCCTCTCCCTGTCTCGTTCTCTGTCTCTCTCCCTCTCTCTCTCTCGTTCTCTGTCTCCCTCTCTCTCCCGTTGCCTCTCTCTGTCCCTCTCCCCGCTCCTTGCCCGGCGCTCCTCCTCGCTCCTGCTCTCCTGCGTCAGGTCCACCACGCTGTGCGGCCGCTGCTCCTCGCTCCCCCTCTGGCGCTCCCTGTCCCCGCGGCAGGGCCTGTCCCTGCCCGCGTCCCTGGCCGGCCTGGGGGGAGGCGTGGCGTTGGATCGGGAGGCAGGGGGAGCAGATGGCGGGGGGAGAGAAGACTGGCTCATGGAGGAGTGCAGGTAGAAGCCCTCTGAAACACAGCATGGTAGGAGACACTTGGGTCACAAGCTTGTAACAACCGCGGGTATCTTTCTCATGGATCCAGCCCAGAACCTTTGGACTGGGAGACTGTCACGCTAGTCGCTCACCAACCTCACCGGAAAACACATTGAGATAATAGATTATGTAAACATCTATGAGGGAACAAAGCATGGC
The DNA here is from genome assembly GCA_025399855.1 of Forbesichthys papilliferus. Taxonomy (NCBI): domain Eukaryota; kingdom Metazoa; phylum Chordata; class Actinopteri; order Percopsiformes; family Amblyopsidae; genus Forbesichthys; species Forbesichthys papilliferus. The sequence goes on along the minus strand of JAODOY010000023.1, from coordinate 2,759,428 downwards.
TCTAAACAGACATGCACTGTGAAGAAGGGAATCGGTCTAGAACTCATATTTATATTATGCATTCAGGCTTTAATTAAACCTTTATTCCATCTTGCTGTTGATGTAACCACAATAATCTACCAACACATGGGAAGTCTTTTAGTCTAATAAATTCTCACACACAGTCACACACACACACAACTACGGTGGCCTTGCCAGGAAAAAATAAGAAAATATCACTAAAGTAGGTGAGCAACATTCCGCAAAGAGAGAAAAAAAAAGTATTAGAAGGGAAGGATCTGAAAAAAGAATAAACGAACAGACACCAAACACACTCCTACTCATCCCCGTGAAGCCGTGCTTTGGGAGGTCTCAGTACAACACTACGGCTCCGCTCCGCTCTCCGTGCACGCCTGACGTGGGCGGCTGACAGCCACTGACCTTTGTGAGAGTCGTAGAGGTGATGCTGTGTGAGGGAAAGGGGCTCCAAGTGCCCCATGGGCAGGTAGGGGCTGGGGTACAGGCTGCCCGGCAGCGGAGGGTAGCCTGCAGAGGAGCACGAACCCAAACAACAAGACACAGGGTGTCAGGTTTAGACAGAATACTGGCAAGCGCACACACACACACACACACACAGGACGCCCACTAGGCACCTCAACACCTAGATTTAAATAAACCAGATCACACGATGCAGAATCACCTGCGATATTACACACTTGAGACACCGAGCGAAATTCATTTCACATAGACTCATTTGTCGTTTGCATCCGTGTAACATCTGACATCTGTGAATTGTTTAGTACATGTGACTTTTGCGCAGGAGCTCCAGAAGGTCGCAGAAGACTCGTGATCTAGATGCAGTGTTGCGGTTGACGGCAAGCCGCTGGCTAAAGCACAGAAGATGCACATTACAGCTCATCTATTAAACAATATCTATATATACACACGCGGCAATATCATAGAGGGTTAATGGGTTTTGTGTTACCTCATTGAGAAGACTGTCATCATATGACATCAATAATTATACCTGACCAACTAACTCCATTTAGATGAACATGGTGTTAATTAGCTACACGGCTGCCATGTCCAGCTAATGCTGACGTATGCAGTTAGGTGGACCAGGGAGAACAGTTGACTTGGTGTTTGGTAATGTCTTCTGCCAGACAGCTGCTGTTCCCAGAGACCCGTTCCTAATATAGACGCAGGCGACCGCACTACGAATATGACATTCTGGATGAGTGTGTCAAGACGGGGCCTGCTATAACCTTGGTGCCAGCCGTGTCACAGCTCCAGGACACGGAGAGGAAGAAATAAATTAAATTAAATTAAAAAACACACCCCGCCCAGGAAGGCAGCGCGACATTCCGTATTCCAACACCCGCCTATTCCGAGGAGGCATCAAAGATGCCCCATCATGAGGGAGCAGGAGAAACACGGTTATGGCATGATCTGGAGGCTCAGGGGGGCAGGTGCTTTCACACCTACCTGGTTGGTCTGAACCAAAACAGGTGTTGTAAGGTGCCTCGGACCACAGCCCCGACCAAAGGACAAGGTCCGAACAACAGTAGTCTCCGTCTGAACCCCGTTTCGCATGGTTTGCAGTGTGTAAAGGCTATTTTGGATGTTTCGGACTTCCCCCAGTTCTACAGACCAATCAGTGGGTGAAAATCGTAAGTGATGGTGACGGAACGCAGGTTTGTCAAGTTCTTTATATACAAACTTCCTTGGTGTGCTTGCAAAAAAAAAATAATAAAAAAAATAAATAAAAAGGGATTTGAAACCAAACCTAACTGGATCAAATGTACACAATAGCCCAAGAACATTAAGCATGAGACAGCTTTGACAGCAGCGGCTTCTCCAATTTTTTTTTAAATGGCTAGCAATAAACCTTGATCTCTACCACCACAGACTGGGGGGTTTCTACCACCACAGACTAGGGGGTTTCCCCCCCTCTCATCTGACTCTTTAGCCACAGCCGCAAAGTGCCTTTCACTTTTAGTAACATTAGCTGCTATTTAGGCCAGCGTGCTCGGTGTGAACATTCTGCAAGAGGCTATGAAGGGTCCTATTATCAGAGCAAACTGGGGAGGTATTCTAGCCAGCAGTCGTCCCCTTTCCCATCCATAACCTTCAGCTGGCTCCACCCACTTGATCGTTACAATTATAGAACCCAATTTCCCCCGGTTAGAATGCATTGACAAAGATCTTGTGTCTTGCCAGCGATATAATCTGCTTTAAGATGAATAGTCAAGTGATCTGATAATTCGCTGGTGTTCTTCTCCTCCCCCTGTTTACCTCCACACAATGCGGGATAGGTTTCCACCTCTCCCTTCCATCTGACCTCCTACGCCAGGGAGATTGGACAAGGAGACTGAGAGGACACCGGGGAATAGAGATTAACTGCAGGCCGAACCTCCGGTTACCTCTGTGGTTCTCCAACAAAAGGAGGGAGGGGTAGAGACCCGTATGAGCCTGGAGGAGCGCTGTAAGGGAGAGGGGGCGTGATACTGAAGAAGACAGAGGACTGGCGGGGAGAACGGAACGAGGACAGGGAGGATAGGGCTGGGCTCCCGGGACGAAAAGCAACAACACGTGTGGGAACACATTATGTATTGGGAGCGGACGGGGGGACGTCGAGGAAGGACAGAACCAGGGTGTTCCGGGAAAGTAGGACAGCTGGGCGATGCCGGCACACGGCGGAGAGAAAGAGAAGAGATGAAATAATGGAGACGCTGGGGACAGTGACAAAGTACGGGCTGGGCAGCGAGCTCAAAAAAGAAACACGAGAGGGAGAGGAGGGGAAGACGGATTACGGCGAGGCGCGGAAGGGGGAAGAGGAGGAACGGCAGAGGACAGGAGCGGCCTCCGCATGTAGGACAGTTGCAGCAGGGCAGCGGAATCATCACTAGCAGCGGGGTGACATAAGTGGAACAGTATCCCACTGCTGGAAGCAATGAGAAACAGAGGGATGGCACTCCACTCACAGGCGTTCATTTAAAAGGCAGGGTTAGTCACAGGAAAACGCTCGAAACTAAACACTCTCTCCTTTCACACGTCGAAAGGCATGGTGAAGCAAAGAGCGGCACGACGGCTTTGTTCACGTGAGCTGCGTTCGCCACGTTGTTGGTGTGGCCATTTACGGCTTTGCAGAATTATCGGAAAATCATTTTCAACGTGCAGAGAGAAACAGTAAGATAGCGAAATGAGAAAGTATTTGGTGTATTTGGAAAATAATATAGCATCTTCCAATTAACTTGCAATTGCTGACTATACCTTTAAGTGCAGGGGTGCAGTGGGAGAAATAGCATGTAAACATGAAGCTATTTGAGTCTGTGTGTGCGAGTTATGCACTAGAGATCAGGAGGTGTGGTGGGGATGGGCTACTGACCGAATAAAGGACACAATGGAGGGTATCCTGGTGTGTTTGGGGAGGTTTTTATTTTATTTATTTATTTTACCTTCAGGGGTATGAGAAGCCCACAGCTGAGCCATATGCAGGCTGCTGGGATTAGCGGCTCTGTAGGCGGGGTCAGAGGTCAAGGGGGAGGGCCCTGGGTAGCCGGACAGGAAGGGGCTGGAGCCTGTTGTGAAGGCATCACCTAGGAAACAGTAAAACACAATTAGTCACCTTGGCAACCACAAAAACCAAAACATACTGAGAAGTGCTTCATTGACAGAGCAGGTCGATACAGCTTGTGATTTTCCTGCCCAGCCTCCGTGTGTGTGTGTGTGTCAATATATGTCTTTTCTATTCACGTGGCACATTTTAATCACACCATCACTGAGCCACTGTGTGCTCAATTGCAACAAGCCGAACCACAGAGAGCCTACAGAAGGACACTTAAAGGCATAGTCAGTCATTATGCAGACAGAACGTTAACATTTGAACTGGATCAAAACAAAACCCTCTCTTGTACCTTCAATGCCATAGGGTGCTCCATTACACACATTGCAAACACATTGCAAAGGCTAGGATATTGCCGTTTGTGTTCCTATTTATGCAGCCAGCCAGGGCTTATTTCTTCAGCGCACATACACTGTAAACCAGTGTATTATTGAGGAGATATTTTTAGTGTGAATATTTTCTAAATTTGACAAAATACCATACCATATAAAACATTTTAAACAATATAGCAACAACCAAGTATGTTCTCTATAAAAAGATATAGAGTAACTGCATCCATCTGAGCAGGTAATGACATCCCTCTCCCTGCGTGCATTGCAACCCAAGCTCCTCTATTCATTGCTTTCATAGATTGGCCGGTCCTGCTATTGGCCCAGCATTCGTTTTGGTCCGAGATGCTGATGTGCAGTGTGCCACCTAGTGGCAGACAAGATCATCCATAGTTCCTTTAACCTAGTAACCACTATCTAACACTGCACACATACAGATAGGCTACTATGTCATTGGCTAGCTTCTCTAATATGCATTACAGTGTATCGGTGCATAGTGCTGCCCTATGCACTGTAACAAAGTGATGTAATCCATAACCACCATACATAGCTATGGATTGTAAATCACTTTAAGGCAGCAGTAGTTTCATAAATAGGCGACTTTGGTTGGTGTTCAAAAGTACAGCCACCCAAAATAGATCCCAAATGTTCTTTTTAGGACACAGATGCTGAGCCAATGTTTTATAACATGCAGTTAACTTATGTCTTAAACATTCTAGATACGTTTCACACACTTAAAAATGGTAGTTTCGACAGTAGGCCACTGTTTGCAGATTAAATGTATCTCATACAATTAGATACCTATTAAATCAAAAAAAAAAACATAGGAAATAAGAACATTTAAATAACAAAACTAACAATGCAACGACTGACATGACACAAAAAAAAAACAGGACAATGAAATCCAGATGGGGAATAAAAAAAATAATCCATTAAGTGGTTTGGTTTTTACACACTAAACAGGAACCCTTCTATGTTTCACCAACTGCCCTATTTGCAGTTCCACGTTATCATGACGTCAACACTGAAATCCATTATAACACATGACACATCCAAAAATGTCTTGTTGACCATTTTCACTTGAAAAATGTTTATCCCATCTGCATAGATTGTGCCTCCATTATTAAACGCTGGCTGAACCTTTAGTTTAAACCATTAACATTCTCATCCAACCTGTCTTCTAAAGGCCTAGAAGATTGTTTTATGTTTGACTAGCCTCCACCCAGGCCATTACTGAATTCATAGTACAGCCATTATGCTGATAAAGCTAACCATGTGTGTAGGGAAAAGGCTGAGGTCTATATAGGAGGGGGAAGGGATGGGCGTGTGCGTTACTCAGCATTAGTCCTGTGGGAATCTGAGAGACGTGTTGTGCCAGTAGGTTTGGCTTGCATCTAAAATCAGTACATTAAAGCTGAAGTCCATCACAGTATGTACACACACACACACACACACAAGCGGTGCACGATATTGATCAAATGTGATATTGCGATATTGATCATGAAAATTGCAATATCGATATTAATTTAGATATTTTAAAATCTCAAAGGTTATGGGAAAAGGCATTAAAATATATTAATAACATATGAAAACAACACATTTTCAACTGACATTCATATTGGACTCATACAACAGTAATTTATTTATCTATTTGGCCACTGATATTTATTTTCGATCTCTATTATTTCATGAGCTTCCTCAGCCACACATCTTACTCTTGTTAAATCAAACACAACTGAGCCAAACAGCCAATGGACGCATCTCTCCACTAAATAAACTGAATATTGAAACATTTTCGATATGATATTGCGATAACGATACTGAATCGATATATTGTGCACCCCTAACACACACACACACACACACCATTTTAAATCAATAGCAAATGCACCTTTTAAATGTATTACAAACAGATGTGTGCACACGTGCATTGCATGCGCCACATGCGCACACTTTCTAATCCAGTTTATTTTTAACCCTCGGACCTTTGGCCTATTAAAAAGATAGATAGATGAATAAATGAATGAATGAATGAATGACTGACACACACAAATCTGCACCTCATATTCACTGTCATGAGCAAACAGTTAAATGCGCGTTTGCAGCAAACGCTCTGACTCATACACAGCAGGAGACCCACATACACACATGTATTACCATTCAAAGAGTGCAAGCAAAGAATATGTGCATTGCACAAAAAAACGAAAAAAACGATTTACCACAAACAAATGTCTCGAGATGTACAGTAAGCTTCCTCAGTTATCCTGTCCAGTCATAATAACACACAATCTTAGTATCCAAGTCTTTACCTACTTTAATAAATAATAAAAACGGATTGAATGTGTTGTTATTGCACCAGTATTGATGACAGCAAAGATAGGTCTTGTTTCTCGGGTTGAATTTATAACATCGCAGGTGTTGTGTAGATGAATCATGACTTCCACAATTTTAAATACACATTCATGTCATTTGAACCTATTTTCTCTGCTATTTGTGTACTCTGGAGCTTCTATGTAAAATGTAATGTTAATCTGTTTCTCCTTTGGAACCACGGATTAGATTTGTGTGACCGCAAGACAATACAACTCAAAGCTTGGCTAATATGTCATGCAAGGGAGTAGGGCAGGATTAAATTCAATAGAAATAGATCTTCCCTGCAGACCCAGGCTTGTGCTAATGTGATGTTTTATAACTGAGTGTGTGGGCATATGTGCAGGTATGAGAACGCAGATCCAACCTCTTATAACATAATCTTCTAATGACTGATGTTGTGCACACCTTTCCGTTTGTGTTGCACTACCACAGCGCCTGTCAAGAATGTCATGTGAGCATTGCTCCTTCCTTCAGGCTAAACACCAGGGTCTCGCCAACACACACACACACACACACACACACACACACAAGGATCAATCTCTGAAATCCACCAGCACTTTAATACATGTGTAGTACTGTTTACTGTGTGTAGAAGACACACACACACACACACACACACACACACATTAATGACATGGGAAGAGTGGGGACGGCTTCCAGGTTCCAGAAAAAACATCCAATTGGTAGCCTAACTAGAAACGGAGAGCTTGTTATGAAAGCACACTTTTCATCACCTCCCTTTCAGTCTGTTTTTCATCTCTCTCTCTCTCTCTACTATTGTACTTGTTCTACCCACCCACATGCCATTTGGTTTTCACTTCACAAGACAGTAAGTTCGCCATATTGGGAAAAACATGTTGCCAAGAGAAACGCTGTTTCCTTTTGCAGAACTTGCACAGAGTGGATCTCAAAATCGTACAAAGTACGAAAGTACAATTCAATTACAATTCTGAGATTAACATTGCCAACGATCACATGGGACCCCTGCCCTTCTCCATGCAAATATCAGTAATCAAGCTTAGAGACCAATCGATGCCGTAAGGACAAGCGAAAATCCAAAGACTGCAGCTCACACAGGACTGTAAACAAGATTTACAAAAGACAGACTCACTCACACTCTCACTCACACACACACACACATCTGTCCTCTATCAGTGCAGGGTTGACAGAGGGGGTAGATCTCCATTGATCTCTGGTTTTGATTCCCTGAAAGAAAAACACACACTCCCATACCGAACTCTAGCCATGCTCTCCATCTCTGGGGCTATATTTAACTACACTGGACAGAATATATTCTGACCATAAAGATGGATATAGCACACAATATGTCAAATATGTATTTTTCATATCTGTAAATATACAACTACTTAATAACTATAAAATTACATTTGTGTGTGTAAATTGATAGTTTTACAAAAATTAATCACATTAGATCAGTGTGTGTGTGTGCCCGCGCACAGAGCCTAGTGGCTAAACGCAAGATTGACAGTCATAAAATCCACCAGAAAAATGTATCAGAAAAAGAAACTAAGATACAACATTGCTCTAGGATTCAAAGTGAAAGCACTCAAGCATACTGGCACACAACCCCCAGGAGTCCCCCTGCATGGGAGTATGATGCAGGCAAGGACCTTCTGTTGAATCACTCTTCCACCCAGGCCAGAGAAGACTGCATGCACACACTGTGCTTTCAACTAAATTAGCTGGCTGTTTCTTTTGTGTTACAGATTACATACAGTATGTTGTTTGGAGAAGTGTGCAACATTGTTTATGTCTCTCTAAACGTGGAACAACAACAACTCTTCTTAAACCTCAGGGTGATTCATCTCATGCATAAGGTTGTTAACTGCATACTGTGCTGTCCTTAAAAAGGTTCCACAAGGCGGGCAACCTTTCCCCACAGTGCTGCGCTATAGGCCAATATTGCTCCTGTGAAGTCCACGAACGAACGACCACGCGCGCGCGCGCGTACACACACACACACACACACACACACACACACACACGGCAGAGATAGGCACACATGGTGTGCCGAGATACAGACACATAACGACCAAATAGCTAAGTGTACGACTAAGTGTGGACAAACAGTTTCAAGTTAAACGCCCTAATGAGACGGTGGTTGTTCAGGCAAATACCATCAGTTACATTTGAAATATGTCCTCCTGTCTGTGTTACACAGGCTTTAACAAATAGGAGACATAACATGCCATTACATTTTCCAGAAATAATCTGATGAGCTACCTAACAAAAAACACACACAAAAAAAGGAACAAGGGTAAACATGCACGCCAACTCAAATGCACACCCAAAGACTAAAAGGTGACCTTTGTGTGTTAGAGATTGTTGCTTCAGCAGAAGGCATGGTTTTGGCAAGGGGTGTTAGTTACCTAATGCTTTGGGTATTTCAACATGCCACAGCACGCTCGCTTCCCCACACACACACACACACACACACTCTCACTCACACACAAACACGCACGCACACAGGCACAAAGACATACAAAGCTGTCAAACACAAGAGGAATATCTGTGTGCGTGCGTGCACGCACACCGTTTGTTTGCCTGAGACAGGTTTATTGTATCAGGGCAACGGGGCCTTGTGTTTTCGCAAAGGAGACAATTTTCTCTCCTGAAAGATTCAATTAATCTGGGAGACGACATCTCCATGCCGATCCTTAGATCACACCCCACTTTGACTTGCCTCAAACACTCAGTATAATCACTCATCGCGTTATATTAAATGCAAACAGCCACACTACGGTAACTAACATTCAGCAACATTTTTGAAGATGTACAGCATCCACATTAACACACGTGTTAATGAGTGAGAGCACTTAAAGGCCTACCGCATTTATCTAGCCGTGTACAAATGTGTTGCGGTCACGATAAATCTTCCCCTCTATCTGTAGCAAGCGAGTCCCAGTGGGGAAACCCCAGAGAGCACTGCTCCAAAACCCATTCACATGCTCCCATTCCCATAGACTACAGCCTTTTTTTGTCATATAGATAGACAATGCAGTAGCATAAGCGTGTGTGTATGGCCTTTCTAAAATAGGAACCAAAATGCAGTACTTTCACTCCTCTCTGGCTAATGCAACATCCTATATTTACATCCCACAAACGGTGGCCATGTCTGGTTAGTGGTCAATAGTTTCACAGAAATTCTCACACAATATGTGTGTCCAAAAAAAAAAAGTTTCAGTCAGAGTGTAGACAACGCCCTTCGCTCTAAATCAAACATTCCATTTACTTAATTTAGTCTCTCGTGCTTTGGCCTAATGTTAAACACAATAAGACTTGACAAATTGCACACAAATATGATCTAGGCATATTTTCATCCATTGGCCTGGTTTCATTTCTGCAAGCCCTACCTCTTCTTCTCTCTGGTGAGTGAGGTGCAGAAGAGGTAAGGCCAGTGCAGATGGACCCAATCTGGCGCTTGAGGACCTTTTACAGGCATTTTACATCTGTAAACAGAGACTATAGGCCTCAATTGTGGTTGGACACGGCCCATTGGAACAAACGGGTGCTGCACGTTTACAGGGACGTGGTCAGAAGGAAACTCAAACATGAAAGATGGAGAATATACTGATGAAATGCAATTCCCCGGACTGGACCATATATATTAAAATATTAAATCCACAATTTTACTACATCAAACCTTCTGCATATCTGCTGAGTATAAGAAGTAGGCTACAATTTATGTGTGTAATCATAGGTATAAAAGATTCTTAGCGTAACATTTTAAAGAATATATGGCCGTCCCGGCATCTGCTCAATTAATTTGTTAAGAAATAATTGATAATGTCTTGTAGCAAGGTAAATAAATAAACAAGGTAAATAAATAAACAAGAGCAAACCCGGTCGACCGTGTTACAAATAGTTAAGATCTTAATCGCTGATGTTTATTGTAGTTAAAAAGGAGGACATTATGTATGTTTGGCATTACGTAATTATCATGTAATAGGTCCACACGCTGTTATTACAGGCATCGGATCTGAATGACATTTCCGGCGGGTTAATGAAATGTGGGAATTTGATATCAAAGTGTGTCATGAAGCTAAATGACCTGTAAAATGCATGGTGCCGTTGCAGCGGGTAAAGGCTATGAGCGCGTACAGGGCAGATGAAGGTGTGACACTGCTGCGTGGGCAGAACATTCCGCTAAAAACAAGAGTGTGAACATGCTCTGCAGAACTTGAACAGCGGTTGAGTCAATTCTACTTCCCAAACCCTCGGCTACAATCCAGCAGTTTTCAGCTCGTTTCAGGGCCGTAAGTGGAAGTGGAAAAATGCCAGCACTACAGGCAATGTAATAAAATGCAGATGCACAGCAACCCACGTATGGTTCAAAAAAGTAACTGAGTAGTTACAGGAAATCCATGGAATTCACCCTAAAATGACTAAATGTATCCAGTGTCTGCAAGAACTGGTTTTAAACCGGAGATCTACTGCAACCACATTCTCCTTTTTCCAACAAGAAGCGCATAAATCATCATAACAATAATGAGTCGTCGTCGTCCCCCCGCCCGCCCCATCTCGGGCAGCTTTTCATGTGTCTGCAGGTTGCATGTGAAGGCTTTGCCTGCGTGTCAAATTAACACCCCAGAGAGCTTGGGCCTGGCTAGCATTGCTCCACTCATCCACACCACTGATACCTTCTGCTGCAACTGACAGACATCTACTTTAGCCCACATGGCAACAGCAAACAATGCAGAGAAATTGGAATAATTTTCACACTGCGATATGGTTTGTGTGTGTGTGTGTGTTTGTGTGTGTGTGGGGGGGGGGGGGGGGGGGGGGGTGCTTTGAAGGTGTGCAAGTAACGCTCTGAGCGCATTTGTTCATCTTTCCACTCAGTAAACGTAAGTGCAAACCTTTCCAAGACATGGCCTGTGGTTTAACCCGAGACGACAGCATCCTGACAGGCTCTCCTTGTGAGCAATGAAAGCAACGCTGGCTTTTTATTGCAAGGCCAGTTCAAGCGTTCCATTAGTGCTGGACACCGATGGCAGAAATAAAGAGTGGGCAGGTATCGCTATAGGTTGTATGTACTGTTTAGTCAATGGAAGACACACACACACACACACACACACACACACACACACACAAACCTTGTCTGGAAAACACTAAACATTTTATTTTATCAGCCCATCATATCAAATAATGCACCACTGTGAGCCCAAATGTACACATTTGAGCAAGCAAGCAAGCAAGCGCACACACACACACACACACAGGTTCCTTTTGCACTTTAGCAGTGATGCAGGGTTATTTAACAACAGTACAAATGCCGGAAAAACACGATCCACTGTTTATTTTCCAGGAGGACTGCTTTTACTCCAAATAGGGGAGACTTAACCACAGCCATTTGCCTTCTCTCTCTGCTTACACGCCTTTTCATAAACTCCCTAACGGGATTCAGGTCGCAACACACCTGCTTTAGTAGACTACACAGACAGAAACACTAAAATGTATGCATTCAAAACGATAGTTATATAATTGTCTATATGCAATCCGAGCGTAATTTTGCTCTGACCTGCACTGCTGCAACATTGCGATTTTAAGTCAGACGAAAACAAATGTGGCCCATCGTGGGTAGGCTATTGCAAACTAGTAAGTAGACTAATTTCTGTAGACCGGTTGGGGTGACTACAAGTTATGCATTTTTAAATAACACGTTTTATTTTAGCGGATTTATAATTAATAAAACAGCCACTTCTCCCCAAAAATGTAAGCAAGTGTTTGTAAATTTCCCTATAAACACCATAACTAGGATCTATGTTTCAAAAAAGACACCAAAGACAACTTTAAAACAGCAAATTGTGCGTACATTTAAATTGTTTTTGAAGTTTAAACGTCGTTTCTGTTGTATTTTATAGCTCTGTTGGATCAACGTCTTACACTTACTATGATGTGGATGTAGGTTAATGGCCGATGGCAAAAATTTTCCGGAGTGGAGAGGAGGCGGATGAGTAGCGCTCAAGTGGCCGGGTGAGGGAGGGATCCTCCCGGCTGCAGCTGCTGCTCCGAGTCGGTGAGACTCCATTGCAAGCCCCGCCAACAGCGGCGGTGGTACGTGAGGAGGTCCAAAATCTCGGCCATCCATTATCCACAGAGCGGAAAGTTATGGAAAGAAATTGTCCTTTCGGGTATTCCAATAAAGCCAGTTCTGGCTATAATAATGTATTTGGTTTTGCAGGCAAATCGGCGTCCTTTTCAGCCATCCTGCCGACCTATCAAACAAAACAGGAAAATTCACTTGATAAACAATATGAGGCAAAGATTGAACAAAATATCGCTAAACGGATAGTTGTCGGTCTCTCCCGTTTGCGAACGTTAGCCGAGCAATGACGCAGTTAGGAAAAATCACTTTAAAAACTAAAATGTGAAAGATTTACTGATCGTAACGACCACACAAACTGTTTCAGTTAGAGGTTATCGTATCTAGATATCTTGTCGTAGCTTTAAATAATATCTACAATACACACGATCTAATGGTTAAGCGGGTTACGAGCAGTCCTTCCCCCACTGCATACCGAGCAAGCAGCCGTGAAGGGCTACGCTTCCTCGGGCAACACAAACAGAAGGCTGGCTGTGAGGTCGGGACGCGCTCGCCCGAGCAATCACAAAGCACTCCAGGGAAACATTTCGACAAAAATACAACAATCCGTCCATCTTTTTCTTAGCCAAGCTGTTCTGAGTAGTCTGTGTAGGTTGAGCACCGATATCCAATGTAAACCAATACAGTGCAAATGTGCTACCCATGGCGCATCAAATATAAATTTCAAACAGGTTAAAAATAAATAAGGTTGCATCATTAATCAGCGGGGACTGTGGTGTTTTGTTGCCTACGTTAGGTTTAGATTTATTCATTGCTATTTTGCAGAAGGACATGGGTGCTACCCATGGAGAGAAAGCACAACCCATATTGGGAACTATTCATTTAGCTGTTTAAAACCTTATTAGCGACCATTTATATCAACTTATTACAATAGAGTCTAACCGATAGATTACACACACTAAATATTCAATCTCAATATAGAACGTTATGGCTAATACAAATTAGCCAAATGAGGCAAACTAGCAAAAGCGCAAAAGGTCGATTTACATTTTGAAACGGTTCGTATTGCGATTAAGTAGGCCTATTTAAGTCAACATATTGTGCATTAAGTTTAAATTAAAAAATAATGTAAGTAGCATAGAACTATATACATTGCTACTAGTGGGCTACTTTTACTTTTTTATAAGTAAGGCAAATGTGTTGTCTATATTTCTTGTAGCCCTCCACCAACATGTGAATAAGACACAGTCCTTCTGAAAACATATGTTTTAGGCATACATAACGAGAGTCAGATCATTTTAGTATTAGGCTAATATAAAAGTCAAACCTTCAAAGGCGAATATCTGCGAGCTGACGCCGATCACAGCCTCAGCTCGTGATCCCCGGGCGGGCGGGATCTGAAGAATGGTTTGTTTGGAGCTCGCATTAAAAACGATATGAACGTTAAGAAACCATAAATATTTCATACAAACTCTGTAATATACTACACATGGATTGCTTTCAGTCGATGACCATGCTGTAAGGTTAAAGTAATAACATATAATATCGGCCACGTTTCAAACTTTTCACGGTTCCATAGCGAGACACGCCAAACTTTCTCGAAGGAAACGTCCGGAGCAAATTCTATATTTTTACATTTTAGATTTCACTTTATTAAAAACGTCTTCTCTTGACATTTTACACGCGCCTATTTGCCTACATTAGACTAAACCAAAAACACAGTTGCCTATATGAAACGGTGTTTAAAGCTATTTTGAAAATAACGAGTTAGCTCCACTTAGACAAAATAAAAACGACCGCTTACTTGAGAAGGAAAATCTTAACATAAGTTCTTTTAAAGTAATCTCGATATCCAAACAGCTGCTGATATTTAACTGAAGGAGTCCATTAGCCTACGGGATCGTCCGATGGTAAACTGGGGGGGATAACGGGGGGGAGAGAGAGCCCCTCTTGCGTCCGTAAACTCCTCAGCAATGAAACAAGCATTGTTTTACAAGACCCGCCCCACCTCCACCCAAACCAGCACGCTCAATGACCGCCTTTCTGATTGGCTGCTCAAAGTGTCCTTCAGCGCGATGTAAACACTTTGGCTGCTCGCCAATTCTATAAAACCAATTATGGTCCAAGGAGGGCTGAGCCGTTTCAAGGTTCCCTCTTCCTTCAAGACTGAATGATCAAAACAAGCAGTGGGAATTTTTTGGAGGGGTAGACGGTTTCAAGGCTACTCCCCATTTCCACGCTGATTAAAATAGACGCGCACAAAAGTACAGGGATGCAGATGAGCCATTCTGGCCAGTCGGAAATGACAACCAGGAGAGTGGTGACTTTTCTCAAGAGCATTAGCCTGTAAGCACTGCACCCGTGAAGCTGTGATATACTCTATCTCGTAAACTCAATTTAATCTGAATTGGACTGCGTATTTTCTGCCTTACACGAGATGGATAGGCTATATGGCCTAATGGGTTGGCACTTGTGCAGCAGCGAATTTAATCATGTGAATCCTAAAACCTAAACTTTAGATATCAGTTGAATCGATTTAGTCTTTATTTGGTCATCAGTTATGTTGTAGGACACAATATTCACATAACGACTGACAAGACTATCTTGGTCGCTATATTTCCATCTGCACTTACAATTTAGAAACCCTAAATCAATAGGTAACACTGGTTGTCCCTATTGTGTTGTATCTGTACTGTGGCTGAGTAGGACAATTGGCAATTTGCATCAGAAGGGGAGAAATGTGGTAGCTCCTTTATTCAGAGGTGGGGGTCGAGATTTTCTGAAAGGAACGTGTGAATAATGCCCCCAAAATATTCCCATGAATCTACCAATTCCTATTCCGCACGGTGATGTACTTCTCTGGGTTGTGTAGGTTGTATCAATAGTTTTCATTTGATGTAAACCGCTCTGCAATTCACTGTGACAAAAATGTTGATTAAAAAAAATCGGAGGCAGTTTCAAATTCCCCATGTTACACCCACCCCTTTCTCGTCTTCCCGCGATACTGTTTCAAGGCGTCCCCAAGTAGAGAGCATAAACCAAGACGCGAATAATGATGACACCAATTCTAAAAAAGCGCCACGGTGGCGCTCCGAACCAGCCTTCAACTTTCGGTACAGGTTTACATTTACATTCATAAGATATCAGAACGACGATTGACCAGAAACGAAATAGTCTGATCGGTGATTCAGAACCCCAACAACAACAATCACAGTCTGCGCCAAATAGGTAAAGGAGGCCGTGCGGCATATATACTCTCACCCCGCTGACTGTTTGCTTACTGCGCCCGTCACCCCTGATGGGACCCGGGGAGGGAATTACCAGGAGGAGATCAGCGATGTCCCGTCCGGGTGTCGGGGGGCACCAAACCACCCTTTGTTCTCACTCGCTCCGACTGGGAATTCAAACAATGCTTTCAGATTAAAGTCTATAGTTGTTTTCCTTTCACAATTCAAGCTCTAGACAGTTTCGTTCTACAATTGTTTTTCCTTTGAAGTAGCACGACACGACTCCGGTGGTTGATCTATAATTTGAGGTTGGTAGGTTATATTTGTGGATGTTGTGTGATATCATGTAAGGGTATTTTTGATCTATGTCGCGTTCTCTGCATTTGTTTAATTGTTGAAAGGTCGTTTAAGAAATATTTGATATTTATTTAGACTATACTGTATCTTTCATATCATATTATGCTATAAGGACGTTCATATGGCTTAGTTATTTCCATCAAGTGATTAACAAGAGGAAAAAATAGACTGCCTATCTTCATAGTCGTAATAGGGTAATTTACACACAGAGGCGATTTAATTTGTTATCGCTCAACATAATGGCTACCACATGCAGTATAGGCCTATGCCGACGCCGTGATAAAACAGTAACCAATGTCCATTAACGTCTAGTGCCCGTGGGTCGTGCGTGCTAATGTCACTGCTAAATTATGTAGGCGTATTTATTAATGTATAGCCTACAGGCTACGCTGCAGCCATATGAATGAATGTCAAAATACTGCTGTCAGCTGTCCCTAAGGGCGAGTGAATGGCCTGCGCGTTCGCGGACCCCTCCCTACATCTCCCTAACTTAATATGAGCTATAGGCTACGTGGTAATATACATTCCACATTTGCACTCAAGCAAACACGCTATTTTGCGAAATAATTCGTCGTCGTTGTAGGCAAATATAAACTTATTACAAGTCTACTTATAGCCTATTCTCATATGGTCAGAGGCAATAGGCAATATACAAGTATTGGTCGTTGGTTGCGTTCGGTTTCTCATATATAGTTGTGATATATGCTATTTCCTACATAAACAGATTAGTCCATGCAAAGATTTATATGACTTAGCCATAACCCAACTGAGTTGTGAATGCCAATGTCCCCTAGTGAAGGCTATTAACAGTAGCCCGTTCTATAATCTTTCAAAAATGGCAGCTCCTTTTCAATATAATTAAGAAATTCTGCATAGCCTATATATTTATAATATTTTGTTCTGCATAGCAAAAACATTTAACTGTAAATATATATTTTCTTTGAGTCAGCTTTGTTGTTCAGATAATTACAATGTGATTTGATAAATGCATACATAGATTATTTAAGGCCTATGTTGTATATGCCACAAACGGCACTGTTTTGGCTGCATTCTGCCCAATCAGTTGAATCAGTTAAAGCATCAGATAAAATCCATAAGATTTGGAGAGCATGCTGATTTTAAATGAACTCAAAATCATCCATGTAGTATGGTAACCCACGAGGGGCAGAAGGAGCACAAATGTGAACCAATGTTTTCCACTCACTGGCTCTGTGATTTATAGTTCATAGACTACATAAAAAACACACACTTGTGCTAATGTAAGCACAGCGGGGGAATGTTGTTTTCTTTCTAGTACATCCCTATATTTAGTGTTGATGTAGGTGAGCTTTTATGTTTGAATAAAGGTTATACAATGTCATTTAATTTGCACATTCTTTTTAAGATATGCCATTAAATGTGAAACAATTGGTTTGCAACAATGAGTCACATTACAAGCCCTACCCCACCTCTCTCTCACACACACACGAACACACACACACACACACACACACACACACACACACACACACACATGGTGACAGACACACATGCAAACTTGGACATGCCTTGATGCCCATAGGGCTAAATCATTCACCATGCCTTATCTTACTCTCCACACAAGCCTTCTATTGTTAGTGCAGTAGAGAAATGCTACTGCACCACAGCAAGCACCTAAACCAGAACATTATTAAAATTGCTTCAAATGAAGGTTAATTACATTGTCGTATTTTTATGAATGATGAAAATGTGCACCGCATTTGAGTGAGCATGCACACACACACACACACACACACACACACACACACACACACGCACAAACACAAGTCTTTAAGTGGCTATGTCTGTCCAGGGTGTCAGTACCTCATAGGGTTCTGTAGTGGTCAGTGTTGGGCAACTAGTAACTATACAAGTAACTAGTTACTGTAATGTTATTACTTTTTCAGTAACTAATTGTGTAACTAATTACTATTTCCAAAACGGTAATAATATTACTATTATTAATCCAATTTATGATGCACTAATGCGGTACAAAAATGATATTTCTGGTCTTAAAATTAGGGTAGGCTAATTGAACCGACCTGTCAATCATCTGGTTTGAGAGGCTGCAATGTTTTCACTCTGGCAGATTGTTGACTTATAAAGTAACTTATTGTTCCAATAAAGACTATTCAGTTATAAAATGAGCTGGATACACAGCTTGTCATTTTTCAGAAGGGTAGTTACTGTGAAAGTAATATAGTAATGTAACTAACATAACTAGTAACTTTTAATACCCAGTAATAAGTAAAGTACTATTATTACTTTTTGAAGGAGTAATAAGTAAATAGTAACTTATTACAATTCCTGAGTACCCTGCCCAACACTGGTAGTGGTGTAGGTGTTAATTGTGGAGGACAGCTGGCCATACCCATGAAATATGTGCAAACAACAAATATATATGAATGCAACATTGTAGTTTGGTTAGAGTCTCACTTAGTGTCAGACTATTTGATGCATGTCACAAAATAACGAACTGGCGTTTAAGTCTTGTTTACTTACTACCTGACACTCACTTTTGCTCTACTGTTCTAAACAGTAGAATAGTGATGATAGCCTTTAGCAGTTTCATTTGTGTCTGCATCATTATACAGGGACTTTGTGTAATTTGTAAATATGTTGAGATTGGTAGGTATAAGCCTGGCATAAACAATTACACACAAATATAATTAGCCCAGCGTCCCAAAGAAGAATATCAGTAATAATGTCAACAATAATAACAAGCAATAATTTAAGTGTATTTTGGCAACGGTCAGAGCCACGCGACTTTTAATAAAAATTGGACCATATGTTAAATTAAAACCACAACCAGAACATATAGCATATAACACACAACATATACATGTAACATGTATCATTTCATAGGCTTATACCGTTTGTGTACGTACTTTTGGCCTCAGTTCGCGTGCCTATACGGTTGGTTCTAGATTTGAAACGCGGCAGGATTTTCTCAGAAAAAACATATTTTCAGAGCAAGACATGCAACATCTATCAGCTGCTGGCGAACAGTAACCTACATGCACTTCGGTGAATAATGTCAAAACCAGAGAGAGAGAGAGACCGAGGGAAAGAGAGAAAATAGAACGGGGAGAGGAGCTGTGGTTTGTGCAATAAAAAAGAGTGGATGGACCTGGGGAGGGAAGGGGTGTCAAGACCATTGAAACCACAAGAAAATGTGTTGAATGCATTTAGGGGGACTCCACACCTCCCTCAAACGCAAGCGTCTTCATCAGTAATTTCAAAGGATTAAGGACATTTTTCTTATGTAGACAGTGCAGCATTGAATGTAAAATGCTGTAACTGTAGAATAATACGTATTAAAAAACGTGTCTGTTTCATGCTTTGATCAATACTAAAGCAAGGTTCATATGGGTGAACTCGCACCCTCCTTGGTTGCATAATAAAGATTTTTAATGAAAAATAGGCATATTAAGCATACTTTCAGGATATAAGGGCTACATTATCCCCATCAAATGTGTTGCCCTTGATACAACGCAAATCACTGCACGGCCTTTGGGTGCAATTGTAAGCTATATCAGTGTAATCTATCATTCTGAGCTATAGCCTCCTTCTGTCAACGTTGTCTTGCAGTCAGTCGGTTTGCCTTTCACCTATATACGATAACCGATATTGTGGGACCGTGGCCCCCTCTGTTGGCGAAACTAACACGACAGCATGAGTGTATACGCCAGGATGTAAAAAAATGCTTCAGTAAAGTAGCACAGTTGTAGTAAATGGTGAAACACAGCGGGTCTCATTTTGTGACTAATGGGTCTCTTTTCAAGGAGAAACATCGAGTTTTTATGGTTATAGTGTTCCAATTTATGAACACACCTGCAGTACACACAAATACAAGCATGCCAGTGCACACATCTAGGCTTAGGCTACACACACGCACAGCACACACACTCAAGTAGACGAATATCTCTCATACACAAAAATACGCTGGATGTGTTCTGCTAGCCGCAGCAGTAAACGGTTATGGGAGTGAATCTCAGCAGAGTCACAGAGGGCTCCAGCGATAGAATACATTTCCAGTAACAAACACCCTTGACAGTAGAAACGTGGGCATGTGAATGAACCAGTCTGGAGGGACAAACGCATATATATTGACCTCTAGGCCTGTCAAATATAATCAGGTGCTTCAAATGTTTCCATGCATTCCCAAAAAAACACTGCATGAAATATGGACAGTTAGACTAATGGACCCAGCATGAATCCAAAACTCAAGATTTTGTGCTGCATCTGCAGCACACAGGAGTCAGTTATGTCAATATGTTCAAGTTATCCCTGCAAAATGCAAATGTGGATATTTATTTTCTATAGTAAAAGTCTCTATATAAACAGTTCTTATCCTATGTAAGCTATAATAGGCATACATGTTTATATTGATAGTCATAAAAGGCCCAATTTAAGCCCAATTATAAACGAGCTCATACTGGTCAAACCCTGGATTTAGAGGTTAGCGACACTTGCTTTATTGGAACAATCATATATGGACTGAGTTGGGTACATTACATTTAAACGCATGGTAGACACAAGACACACCACACCTTAACTGTAAAGCAGGAATAGTGCCATCTGGTGCCTAACGTGAGACAAAAGCCACTCCATAGTAAAGTGATACTAGTCAGGTAAGTGCTGTTTGAACAGATTACATTTTGATGGTTTGCCACCTGTCACCATGTGCATTGACTGCACTTTGGTTTCTATATTGGGTAAACTTCCCTCTAAAATAAAAGCACTGAAGTTTGCGAATTAGGAGCAGTGTTCTTAAAGTTAAACATGTATTTAGAAGTCAGTTTGAACTTTCAAGAATGACTTTAGGCCGGAAAGCATTAAACATGTCATAGATGTGAGCTGTATTGCCTTCTGCCATTTATTTTAACCATGGGATCATTTTTCAGCAGACCTTTTGAGCTGCACTGTAGCGCATTTAAAAGCTATCAGATTCTAGTGCAGACACTTAGTGTCCTTTCAGTTAATCTTAAAGTGAAGTTCCAGATAAAACTTGTTTTACAAACCATTGGTCCTCAAACCAAATTAGTTTCTGTAAATGGTTAAGGCGATTACCTGTACTTTTGTTCAACGGAAACAGAGGGATTTCAGTGCATCAAATAAGTCTCATTTTCTCTAAGATTAATCAGGAACATAAATACTAGAGCCCTTTAAGGCAGTTTGAACAAATTGTATTTTTTTTTTTAGGCAATGTGCTCAAATTAAGTAGCAGTTAAGTTTTAACAGTCAGCATAAGACTGAGTTACTAAAGCAGTCAACTTAAACAGAACCATTGAGACAGGAGTCAAGATCATGTCGGAACACATGTGCACTTTATTGGGATTGTTTAGTCAGTGTACAAGTTGGCCTCACCAGTCTGGCACCCCATGTTACCCTATAACCGCAAGTACCCCTTGACCCACTGCCCCAGGTGGATGTCTCCAGCAGGGGTAGGAGAAAGGTCACGATTGGGTTTGCATAACAAAACAAAATTAAACAGGACCAAGTATTTTTAAGGCTGAAAGTACAAAAAACCCAGACATAATTTACATACAAGCGATACTACAACAATGTTAAAGTATGCGCCAACCACTGGGCAGCCTTCACAGAGGCAAATACGTGTCTGAACAATGCAGTTAACATTTGGAATAATGTGTGAACAATGAAGTTCAGAAACATTTGGAATGACTCAAAGAAAAAAAACAAAATGTACATTTTTTTTTAAGTCCTCAGATGCAACTGTAAAACCTTGGGGTGCTTTTTTACTAACCAAAAACATTACCGTCACCTTCACCGTTCCAGTTTTTTTTTTTTATCCTGAGTCAAGCGCCAAAATAACTGAAGCCATGCCAATGAGTAGTCTAGGCCCTGCGCCTGAGCGTGTATGAGAAATGTGGTGTGGTTTTGCGCAGAGCTGAAGTCGTTGTTGGGCGTTTGGTCGAGGGTGGGAAAGAGGAACAGTCAGTTTAGAAGCATTTGCGGTGGACAATGGAGGGGCCGGACTCATCGTACTCCTGCTTGCTGATCCACATCTGCTGGAAGGTGGACAGAGAAGCCAGGATGGAGCCTCCGATCCAGACAGAGTATTTACGCTCTGGTGGGGCAATGATCTGCAGAATGGAGAAATAGTTTAGCATTCTCGCTGAGTAGCTTCTCATGAATTAAGATTCAACTACACCTCAGAATATTAAGCTTACCTTGATCTTCATGGTGGATGGGGCCAGGGCTGTGATCTCCTTCTGCATTCTGTCAGCAATGCCGGGGTACATGGTGGTACCTCCAGACAGCACGGTGTTTGCATACAGATCCTTACGGATGTCGACGTCACACTTCATGATGCTGTTGTAGGTGGTCTCGTGAATGCCACAGGACTCCATACCTGGAGGGAAGATACAAGATGTCAATCAGCAAGTTGTCCCATGTGACAGTGCTCCAGGGTCATCGTATAATGGCTGCATTTGTCAGACGATAACTTACCAAGGAAGGAAGGCTGGAAGAGGGCCTCAGGGCAACGGAACCTCTCGTTGCCGATGGTGATGACCTGCCCGTCGGGCAGCTCATAGCTCTTCTCCAGGGAAGAAGAAGAGGCAGCAGTGCCCATCTCCTGCTCGAAGTCCAGGGCGACGTAGCACAGTTTCTCCTTGATGTCACGCACGATTTCCCTCTCGGCTGTGGTGGTGAAGGAGTAGCCACGCTCGGTCAGGATCTTCATGAGGTAGTCTGTGAGGTCGCGGCCAGCCAAGTCCAGACGCAGGATAGCGTGGGGCAGGGCATAGCCCTCATAGATGGGCACTGTGTGGGTCACACCATCACCGGAGTCCATGACGATACCGGTGGTACGGCCAGAGGCGTACAGGGACAGCACAGCCTGGATGGCTACGTACATGGCGGGGGTGTTGAAGGTCTCGAACATGATCTATAGAGAGATAACGAAATAAACATTATGCACCCCGAGTGCCACTGAGCAAGCACTAAACACAACATGCACTCATCTCAGAATGAGTTAGTAGAGTGCACAGGCTCAACATGCCTTCACACTGGTGCATGTCACTGAGCCACTACAGTGCCGTTATAAACTAAAACTGCAAATAAACACACAGCCAGGAGAAAGACCTGTCAGTTTCCAGAGAGGATAGCTCATCTTATAGGAGAGAAGCCCTGGAGAAGAAGCACCAAGTGAGAATAAAGGTGAGGCTCTGAAGAAAAGACCTGTAGAAAATGAACCAGTTATGCTACACTTAATACTGCGTCTGTGTACCTGGGTCATCTTCTCCCTGTTGGCTTTGGGGTTCAGGGGAGCTTCAGTGAGCAGGACAGGGTGCTCCTCAGGGGCAACTCTCAGTTCGTTGTAGAAGGTGTGATGCCAGATCTTCTCCATGTCATCCCAGTTGGTGACAATACCGTGCTCGATGGGGTACTTCAGGGTCAGGATACCTCTCTTGCTCTGGGCTTCATCACCAACGTAGCTGTCTTTCTGGCCCATACCCACCATCACTCCCTAGACAAAGAAAGGAAAACAGTTCAGAAGGTTACACTAAACTGTTGCAGATAGAAGAGTCAGTCTACAGAACATATATCTGGAAAGTGAATCACCAACTGTGGGGAGTGTTGCTCACCTGATGTCTGGGGCGACCAACGATGGAGGGGAAGACAGCACGGGGCGCATCGTCTCCGGCAAATCCGGCTTTGCACATACCGGAGCCGTTGTCAACAACCAGTGCGGCGATTTCATCATCCATGGCTAAACTGATAAAGTAACGTTTACATGTTACAGTAGTGCATTACAGCTCGTCTCAAGCAGTTCTCACTTCCTGTTGCACAACCGCAGTTCACCAATTCCACCACTAGGTGGTGCCAGCGTCAAACATTCCGATACCCAGACAAAGGAAGTGGGGCTGCATTCTATTATTACCATATAAGGACATAGTTTGGTTTGAGCAGCTTTGCGGCTACTGGCGGCATGGCGCGGGGCCAGACCAGCAGGGTTCAGAGAGAAGGAACATTCGACATTTCAGACTCTGGCGCGGCCACTCCCTCAAGTTCACGCCTTCTTCCTCTACCGCCCCTCCCCTAGTTGCTTAATCTAACCGCTGTTGAGAACAAGCGTCCCATGAAATCTTGCTACAAGACAATATCACTGCGTCATAACTTTAAAGTAAACCTCGCCCACCTAAGGCATTGGCTCAATACTTTTATTCCTCACCGGCTAACCGCCAAACTGGACGATACGACCTTGCTTAAAATGCAGATATAGGTAAGATACCAACAACCTTCATACAATTAACTCAAATGTTAAGTGTCAGCTGGCCCCAAGTGATGATCACTTCCTGAAAGCCACGCCTTTGACGAGACATTTTGTGATTTGCCATCACGTCGTTTACAACGATGGCCAGGCACATTAATGACGAGCCTCACAATTAGGTTTAATACCCTGCGTTAAACCTGCAATTGGACAAACCCAAAACGAAATTTCAAGTTGGAAACAGCTATGGTAAAGACTGTACAAAGTATAAAGCTGGTTAACCTTTAATCTCCATTTGACAAATTAAATTCGTATGTGAATGGTGCACTTGCAGGCTTAAGGGCGGTGTTAGCATGTGTGGCTATGCTAGCATGCTAAAGTAGGTCACACCCCGTTGCAACGCGCGCACAAAGGGAGCAGTCCTGATCTAGACTTCGACACATGAAGTCTAGAGGAGATTTACATGCATGCGACTGTAAACCGGTATAATGCCAGGGTTGAACCACTACTCGATTGCAAACCGGCTTCATGAGCTAGTGACTCACGACAAACCGGCAATTTATAGCCCAGAAGAACCTGTGACCCACAATGAGCACGAAGGCAAACATAACTGTTTAATGACAACCTAAAACGCAACTTCAGCATTAGGTGTAGACGTTTCTTCCACATTAATAAAGCCATCATAATAAATTACATGGTACCGTAGATTAAACACCCTCGTGACTTTTAAAAGATAATCTTAATTTGAAAAGTTCGACATAAAAAAAAAAAACAACTAGACACGAATGTTTACATATCACATAGTAAATTCAGGACGTCATAAATAAAGCTTTGAAGCTTACCTTTGGGTTTGGGGGGGCTTTTCGCTTTAAGGGAAACGGTTACAGGCAAATGATATCCCGCACAGGCTGTGTGTGTGACGGCGCTGAGAGTGAGTTCGCTAATGGTGGACGCTCTGCTTTTATACAGCGTCAGATGCCCGGCTCGAGCCATAAAAGGTAAACTTTCGGATTTGGGCTCACTGATTGGTTCAGCGTCATGCACTCGGGCGCGTCGCGTGCACACTGCTGCACTACCCGCTCGCGATTTGAGAGAGCGAGAGAGAGAGAGAGAGAGAGAGGGAGAGAGAGAGAGAGAGAGAGAGTAGTAAAGCATTGGCGAAAACATAAAGGAAGGGATTGATTGCGCTATGAGGCCTAGTAATACGAATATCATGCTACATCGTATGCTATATAGATTAAAAGCTAATAAGGTTGATGTTGTCTTGTGGGAACACGCAGTGCAATGAACACATGTTAGAGACATGCATAACTTGCTAAACAGTGATCCAACAGGACCAGATAGCTATGCCTAAGGCAAGACAGCATAGTAGCACTTCACACCCAGTTCTATGTCTATATGAAATACAGCATTTCAATTGTTTACATTTCATTAACCATTAACTAAAGACATGAATGGGTCCGTTTATTGAGATGTTTGTTATTTGTATGTGGATGTCTTTGATTCCCAGCTCACAGAGAGTTAAGTGCTGCCATGTCACATATTGGGACTAGGTGTCACCCTGGATAAGACCACCAGATTTATAGGCAAGCCCCTAACCTATCACCCCTCACCACTGCATGTTGAAGATATTCAACATGCCACGTATTTGTGATTGTAAGAGGACTATCTTAGACCTGTATTATCATCTGTTTGTGGGTGAAATGTATTCTTCACTTCAGTCCATTTTAATCAACCATGCATGTCAGAGAATTTAAAAGGCATGGCAGATAACTCTTCCCCATCAGCTTTGTCTAAAATGCCCCAATTTGCACAGTAAGCAAAAGCATCTATGGGAGGTTTTAAGGCAGTGCTTCTATTGCCTTCAATCTTGTCTGGCCCACAAGGGAAGCAGGAAGCTCTAGTCCTATTGGCCTACCTGCTATCTGCCTGGAAACATTATCAGCAACCCTTAGCCTTTCTTTTGGAATCTTGTTTCTCTGGCTCACATAGACCAGGGGTAGGGAACCCTGGTCCTGGAGAGCCGCAGCCCTGCATGTTTTAGATGTCTCCCTGCTCCTACACACCTGACCATACACACAAACACTGTTATCATGTTGAAACCAGCTAAACTCCTACAGTTAATTCTTAAAACTGTAGGAGGGGACGTTCTCGTAACCTTCTCCGTTATACTTGTGGAGATTTTGAGTGATAGAAGTTTTTTTTTAAAACATATTATACAAATGGAAGCCTATGAAAAATACTCTCAGGAGCCAATTAAGTGCATTGTTTGCCTCCCGTTATATTAAAGGTGTAGTCAGTCATGATGGAGAAAGTTTGTTGATATTATTGATAACTGGATTAAACACAAAAACACCTCACCTGTCCATCATCTTACAATCGCTGACGACACTACCTATATGTTAAAGTTTTGAGGCTAGAAGGCCTTCATACTCGCTTTATACGCGTAGACAATTTGCTGTTATTTACTGTGAATACTTTATATCACTTTTCCAGACTGAAAATATAAATGGCCGTATTCCATTATTGAATCACAGAATAGTCCTATATTGTGAAACCACAATGTTATTTCTGTAAGGTGATAGAGGAAGGGCACTCTGTGACATCTCCTTCTTGTCTTTCTTTAGTCAATCTATTATGTTTTGAATTGTAAGGGACTCTTTAGCTTGTTCATGTTGTTGTGTGTTATTGACCAACATTATTATTATTGTTGTTTTTATTATTATTATTATTATTATTATTATTATTATTATTATAAACCTATAACATAGGCAGACAATTTAGTGGTCTAATGGGTATCTAATGGGAATTGGGTTAAATGCCAGTTTACTTCTCATAAATACAACATACGTCTTTTTCTTCATCCAGAACATGCATATGGTCAGGAGACAGTCCCAGAAGCATAAGTCCAAAGGTTTACTGGGTCCACTTATTGATTAACAGGTCTGAACTCAGCTGGCTGCTACACAGCTACACCCTTGTATATGAGAAATAATTGTTTTTTTTACCCTTGCGTTGTTGTCTGTGCAGAACACAAGTAGGCTCCTCGGACTGTTGTCAGTGCACCTTTGAACTCAAAGAAGCTAAGGGGTAATGTCGCCATGCCGATGGCATGATGGTGTAAACTGGGATTGGCTAGGAAATGTTTAATCAAGGCACAAGGGAGTGCCTTTACGTCAGGTCTATTGAGTGTACATGTGTGTGTGTGTGTGTGTGTGTGTGTGGAGTGGGTGGGGTGTATATACCGGTATATTATTGAGTGAGTCAAAGTTCCTGTCAAGCCTATCTTAAATTGAGCTACAAAGTAAAAGATCCTGCAAACCGTAAGACACGATGACCGGTATATCGGTCTATCCGCTTGTAAAACCAACCACCTACTCCTGTATGAGTGTTCAAGTAGCATACAAATTATAGAGCCAAGTTATATCATGCACATAAAGGTTATGAACACATTCCTGCATGTGCTTGCATTTGCTTTGCTGGTCCTCAGTGAAAGGTCTCACGGCTAAATGGTGCGTTGTCAACACTTCGGCCTGAGAATGTCTGCTAGCCGATTGCTCCAAATATCATCCCGGCAAGCCTTCTCTCATGTATCATATCCATGTGTGTGTGTGTGTGTTTACACTGTGAATGCCAGTTCCCACTGATCCGATTATGCTGTCAAAGGCGTAAGTGCAATAAAACAGCACCCAATGAATATCCTGATGATTTTATACAGTGTATACATGCAGCATGTATACACAGACACCTTAGCTGTAGGTTGTGATGACTAAAACCATACTGGCTTTCTCAACAAACCACTTGTCATGTTCAATGACCTATGAAGGATACTGTACCAAGTGACTGCACTGCATGCAAACTACAGTGTAACTCGCTACAGGGCATCACTCTCAAGGAAGTGTAAAAATGAGAGGGTTTCCCAAACATTGCGCTAGCATACAACCCCAACATTTCTCTGGTCCTAATTAACAGCACCTGTGAGTGCTCCTCCAAGACCATAAAAAGGTGTGTGTTGCAGCATTTGTATTTTTACCCTGAGGAAGACAGCATGAAAACGTTGGTTTCATTTAGTTACATTTTCTTGCATCTGAGCTCCAGTGTGCAGCTTCCTGTTGATTTTCCTAGCATATAACCCCAAATTTAGGAAAAGATCAATAGTGTTGCTGGCACAGTTAGAAAATCACTGTTTTACATGTTTGTTTTTAGTTTAGTTAAGTTTAGTAGTCCCATTTTCTTTCTTAAAAAAATTAAAAATAAATAAAAGATATTTAATTCCTCCCTGATAATCGATTATATACTGTTTTCATCTTCTTGAATGACTTCATCTGCTGTCAACATGTATTTAAGTAACCTCTATTTTACAGTCATGGCAGACTCCAGCCTGACAAGGCAGGGTTGTTGAGGTTTAGGATTTGAGCTCTTGTTTTGTGATCTTATTCCTGAAGAGGTAATGAGAGATATGTATCTATATGTATTATGTATTAGAAATAAGACAGATTATGTCCATTATACAGGGATAATTGTTAGTGTTTAGTATATGTTTTATCATCATATGGGCTCATATGTGTGAATGACAGGTGATTTCATTAAGTTGTCGTATTTTTATGTCCTGGACTGGGGTCATAAAACACTATGGTCACGTGATAAGTCAATCAGTTACGCGTGTGTGTGTGTGTGTGTGTGTGTGTGTGTGTGTGTGTGTGTGTGTATATGAGATAGAGAGAATCTCATTCAATGTTGGTTATTAATGGTGGTAAATACTGCAGATGTGGGCTTGTCTACTAACCCAGTACGTGTGCGGGTCTCTGCCATATACGCTCTGTACTTTTGACAATTTATACACACACATACACAATGTGACCACAAATACACGGAAATAATTGAAGCCCCTTCCCCCAAACTTGGATATCAAATGACACTAGGGATGCCCTGGCCAGGACTAAGAGGGCTGGGCTATTCCGTGCTTCGTAGTTCAAACACAGTATAAAGGACCCCCGTGAAAATGAGATGCATGCTCAAATTCTAAATTCTAAATAATATATGGATGATTTAGAGGTCGAAGTTGAACAGTGCTCATGACTAACAACATCGTCGTGTGTATCTGATTCAAAAGTCAGGGGCCAGCTATGAATTTAGATTATTACATTTCTTCTTTGTTGACAGTGCATGTGTGTTTGAGAGTTGGACATGTTGCTGTGTGTTTCAGTGACCACAACTGCATGTGATAAGGAGCAGGAATGGTATTAAGGATCTTGCTCTGGGATGCTTACTATGGGCTGGGGTCTGAGATTGAACCCAGGAGCATATAGTGTACTACGATCACCCCCCCCCCCACCAATCCCCTTTCTAACCAGGCTTCCTTTTCTCTCTTAACACATCAAAGACACGTACCCACACACACACAGATGCTAGTTACATGTAGGAATGTATGTCGGGGTGTGCAGTGGTCTGTGCACGATTGTGTATGGGTGACCTTTATCCTTTAACATTTAACCTCGTGTGGACAGGGTCGAGCCAAGACACCGCCCTCAGTGATGTCATAAAACAGCGTTTTTTTTTTTTTGTCAAATAAGGCAAAGGTATGGAACAGCAATAGAACAGCGCTAGTGTTGAAACACCGTAATACAATGCTTGTTGTTATTCCTTATATGGCTAAGCTCCAACCACTCTCCCTTGTTCCTCTAAGTGACTAAATATATCCTTTATGTGCCATTCATGTGCAGTTAATATACTGAATTAGTATTGCTTGATGTACTATACTGTAATGCATTGTCAAATGTGGGATAAAAAAAACTTTTGTATTTAGGCTACTCTATATTAAGGGTCAAGTAAACCCATTAAACGCAATGCAAAAGCAAGCATGTACATACCCCCTATTCACATGCACGAGCACGTACACATATACAGCCTCTTCTCTTTTCTATTGAACAGTATCCCAACCCCTTCCTGTTTTATCCTTCATCATGTGAAAGTTTCACAAGAGATCTGATGGCCTGATAACGCATTGTCATGTTATGAGCTATACTACAATGTCAGCCTGGAATGTCAGCCTATATTCCGAGGATGGTCAGAGTTGGTTTCAGGGTGTGCTTTGGGGTGTGTGTTCTTGTGGGGGATGGGTGTGAGGGGCAGGGAGCAAGCTCTGAAGGACTGGTTGTAAATTGGAGAAGGGGGTGGACATTCAGGGGTGGGCACACACACGCACACACACACACGCGCGCACACATCTGCTGCCTTGGGCCCCCAAGCAGGTTGGACTACATGTATACTAAACTAGATTGAAAGTCTAGAGAAATACCATGGAGATCAACCCTTCAAATTAGTGTGTGTGTATGTGTTTGTGGGGGGGGGCTAATATTGAGAAACAGCCTTCCATTTACATCATGCTGGGTCAGCTCTCATGCAGCAATCTTAGGGTTTTTCACCGTCAAACACAAATCTGCTGCAATCTACAGTTAAGTGAAACGCGTCGTGACTCAAAGTGTTGACGTTCTAGCAGCTGTACGGGGACAAGGCTACCTCCTCCTGCCTCTTTCCACTCATCCATCGATACGATTCAGAAGGCCCAAGCTTCTTGTCTCTCCCTTGTGTGAGTGTGTGTGTGTGTGTGTGTGTGTGCTGCGTGCGCAGCCGTTTCAATAGAAACCCTTGTCTTTCATGTGACCATGTGAGTTTCAGAGGGGAAATCCTGCTGTTCATAGAGCACCAAGCCTCCCTCCAGTCGTCACTAACAGCCCTTATTATCCCACCCCAACTGAGACACCGCTATTCGATTGGTCAACTGATTCCCCATTGATCTGTGGGTTAGCTGTGCGATGGTCTTACTCCAGGGTATAGGCCAGCTACCAGCTGTGTGTGTGTGTGTGTGTGTGTGTGTGTGTGTGTGCGCATGTTTACGTGCACGTGTTTCTGCCAGCTGGCCTTTGCGTGCTCTGATTGGATTAGTCTGCCATTTACAGCTCAAATGGATCTTCAACTCCCCCCCCCCCATTCCTCGCACATACAAACAAATGCGCACACATGTCATAATGGATTGATAAACATCATTGCAAGGCTATGCCACAGCTAATAGATTTAACCTGCTGTTAGGTGCAAGGTTCTTATGAGGAAATATTCCCCCAGTATTCTTGGAATGTGGATGGCATCAGTTCTGCAATGTTTGTGTAGCATGCCAATTCACATTTTCTCTAAACCAGTTGAGCCAGGGTAGTAAGTAGTATCTTCTTTTACACAGTATACAAGTACTGTATCTGTAGGGAGGGTTTTTACCTCTTTTGTGCCAAAACTAAAGAGGCTCTCTCCATCCGCTAGCAGTGTTGGGCAGTAACTGGCTACTAGGAACTATTTACTGTAAAATTATTACTTTTTTCAGTAACTAGTGTGGTAAATAATTACTATTTCCAAAACAGTAATAATATTACAATTACTAATCCAAGTAATGCTGCATTACTGCGTTACAAGAACGAGATTTCCTCTTCTAGGCTAATTGAACCGACCTGTCAATCATCTGGTGTGAGAGGCTGCAATGTTTTCACTTTGGCTGATTGTTGACTTATAACGTTCATTATTGTTCCAATAAAGACGATTCAGTTCTAAAATGAGCTGCTACACAGGTTGTCATTTTTCAGAAGGGGCGAGGCAGGGTAGTGATTGTAAAAGTAATAAAGTAATGTAAACTAGTAACGTAACTAATTACTTTTGATACCCAGTAATATGTCAAGTAATATTTTTACTTTTTTAAGGAGTAATAAGTAACTGGTAACTTAATACTATTCCTGAGTAACTTGTCCAACACTCTCCACTGATATGGTACAAATGACATTTGAATTAAAATCTACAAGGCCTTTGTAAGGAGATATGTGTCTCAAAGTCACCAACGTCTCTGCAATAGCAGAGCAGTTGTAATCTCCACACATGGGGGTTAGGTTCTTGGCTGGATATGCTTTAGTTTTCTGTTCTTCATAAACACACACACACATCGAGGTGTCAGTCTTCTCGTCTGTCTGTCTCCTCCACTTCACTTCCTCGTGTGGACCCTGGCCTCCTATTGGCTACAAGAAGAAGCTCAGGTGCCTTTTAAGGTTGTGTGCATTTGCTGATAGGGCAGCCATTGATGTGTGTGGATGTAAATAAACAGATAGGCTGACTATGCATAGGTGTAAACTGTACAGTGTATATGTTCATAATCATTACCGGGTTCACTTACATTCATATACTCATATGTTTGTCACATCAAGTACAATAGATGCTGTATGAGTGTGTGTGTGTGTGTGTGTGTAAAACTGACAATGTTTGTAATGCTAGCATTAGCTAGCTTGCTCATACAGATATTTATCTCTCCCCACCCTCGTGTTCTCTCTCTCTCTCTCCCACTCTTTCTATCTATCCTCTCCGAGCCCCCCCCCCCCCCAAACAACAAACAACAAC
>JAODOY010000023.1:2715040-2726687 GCA_025399855.1 Forbesichthys papilliferus | reverse complement strand
GAATCAGGTGTGTTGGAGCAGGGAGACATCTAAAACATGCAGGGCTGCGGCTCTCCGGGACCAGGGTTCCCTTCCCCCTGTTATAGGCTATAGATCAGGGAAGACAATATAATAGCCTTGGACTTGAGATGTAGCCTATTATGCGCATCTGTTGAGACGGACTCTAATTAGCCGTGTAAATACTTATCGCAAGAGAGAGAGAGAGAGAAAGAGGATGGTTTGTGGCGAAAAAATAGAAATAGAAAATAATCCACACATCTCTCGATATCTAAACTGAAGGAATATGTCTGCCTGTCGAGGGGGCGTGGCTGGGGGGTTCGCGTCACTGATCGGGTATATAGGCCGCAGCTGTGGCGGCGGGCTCGCGCTGTGAGAGAGAGACATAGCACGGCACGGCGGACCGGCGGCGCGCGCTCACACACGCTCCCCAAACAAAGAGAAGCACGCGAGGCAGATCAGACCCCCCACCCCCCCACCCCTCCTCCGCACACCCCAGAGAAACCAAGTCCGAGACCCGAGGAGCCGAGACGCAGAACCACCATGTCGACTAACGGTGCGAATAACGGAGCCAGCGACATGCTGCAGATCCAGTTCGGTCTAATCAACTGCGGCAACAAATACCTCACGGCGGAGATGTTCGGCTTCAAGATCAACGCGTCCGCCGCCAGCATGAAGAAGAAGCAGATCTGGACGCTGGAGCAGAGCGGCGACGAGGCCAACGGCAACGTTTTCTGTCTCAAGTCACATCTGGGCCGGTACATCGCCGCAGACAAGGACGGGAACGTCACTGGAGAGAGCGAGACGCCCGGGCCGGAGTGTCGGTTCATCATCACCGCGCACGATGACGGCCGCTGGTCGTTGCAGTCCGAGCAACACGGCCGCTACCTGGGCGGCACCGAGGACCGTATCATCTGCTTCGCCCAGACCGCCTCGGTGGCGGAGAAGTGGAGCGTGCACATCGCCATGCACCCGCAGGTCAACATCTTCAGTCTGACGCGCAAGCGGTACGCGCACCTGAGCTCCAAGGTGGACGAGATCGCCATCGACCGGGATGTCCCGTGGGGAGTGGACTCGATGATCACACTGGTGTTCTTCGAGCAGCGCTACCACCTGCAGACCTCCGACAATCGCTTCCTGCACAACGACGGGACGCTCGTTCCCAAGGCGGACAAAAGCACCGGCTACACGCTGGAGTTCCGCTCGGGAAAGGTGGCTTTCCGAGACTGTAACGGCCGGTACCTTGCGCCATCCGGGCCTTCTGGCACCATGAAGTCCGGCAAGAGCGCTCGCGTGGGCAAGGACGAGCTGTTCATCTTTGAGCAGAGCCACCCCCAGGTCGTGCTTACCGCGGGAAACGAGAGAAACGTCTCCACACGTCAAGGTAGGTGTGATGCTGAGACAAACCACGTCTTTCTTCTGGGCCACCAACAGGTGTGTGTGTGTGTCCCCTACTAGGCCTTTGCAAGATGAAGGGTTAACGTGATGGAATGTCACGCCGCATCCCCCTGCAGCCAATGCATAGCGCGCCCACGAGAACATATGTGACAACAGAGCCTCTCATACAGAAGTCCATGTCTGGC
Organism: Forbesichthys papilliferus; assembly: GCA_025399855.1. Taxonomy (NCBI): domain Eukaryota; kingdom Metazoa; phylum Chordata; class Actinopteri; order Percopsiformes; family Amblyopsidae; genus Forbesichthys; species Forbesichthys papilliferus. Next base: position 2,725,107 of record JAODOY010000023.1, on the reverse strand, counting down.
CTATACTGTACACACTGTAGGCTACTACATATACAATAGCCTTAGTGGAATGGAATGTCGGGCAGAAGATCAGGGCCTATAGTTGCCCTACACTGCTAGAAATACATGATGAACAATGGAATGTAATGAGCACACATCTGTAGAAGGTTTACAAACTCCCAACACAGACCTTAACACTGTTCTTGAACTAAATTTAGTGCACAAGGTGTGTCTGTCTGTCACCAGTTTCTATTTGTCTCATGTTCGGGAAATGACAATACATTGTACTGCCTAGGGTTATATGGACATTTATGAAATCAAAACAGAGCAAATATGATCTAAAATATGTGGATGTGGCTTGAATGTGACATCCATAGCTGTTTAGTCAATTGAAATAACAATGGGAATGTTATCAAATAATCTTCAAGTTGAGAAGATGGTGGTGTCGCCCACCTGAGGGTGAGACCCCCTCATAACTGATGTTTCAGCTACTATTACTTGGATAAAAGGTCTGGAAAATGCCTAAATGTAGGAGTCACTTATGTATTGGAGGGTTCAGTGATTGGGGCGTGGGTAAGAGATTATATTATACCCCAACCCTGGTGCTGGGCATTTGGCTGTCACTGTCATCTCACCCCTAATATTAGTTTTTTGTCTGAGCTTTTTAAATTTTCACGAATTTATGAAAAATGATACTAATCTAGATTTATTTCTTTAACGCTTATCTCAGAAATACCATATCCATGTTTCACTTATGTGTCTGTAACAGTATGCTGAAGAGGTTCTATGCTTGACTATTAGCCCAAAAACAAGTTATTTTTGTGGGCCACAGTGTAACATGGGAGAGGCGGCCATGTTTTCCTTAACACGACTGCGTGGATGGGAGGAATTGATTTGTGAATCGCATCCAACGCACATAATGTGTCTCGGTCGGACGTTTAATGGTTTCCATATGCTTCTGGTTCTGTGTGAGTGGGCAGAGATCGAAGCCTGTCGCATGCCCCCTCTTTACATTCCTTTTTATAGTGTTCTGCCCCCCCACCACACATCCTATCCCTTTATCGTCCGTTTTCACCGTCCCCTCTCTCTCTCTCTCTCTCTCTCTCTCTCCCGCCTTCGCGTTAGTTCGTTCTGTCCTCCTCCTGCCTTCATCCGTAATCCCATATAGTTACAGTGTAAGATAGCCAGCCCCTCCTTGCATGGCTCCAGGCTTTGTGTGTGTGTCATTTCGTCTATCAGGGGCTCCAGGCATGTGATGCAGTCATGTTAATAGGCATCTGATTAGATGACCCCCCCCCCCCCCCCCCCACTCCCTCCCTCCCCCTGAGCCGGGTCCATACCCCCTGCTGAGGGGTGGGGGGAGGCGCGCACAGAACCTTGGGACCCCACCCTCCACTCCCCCCCTTCCCCCCCACACACACGGCTGCTATTGGTGAAGGCTGGGGAGGAAATTGGAACGGGTGTGGGGGACAAAGGGTTAAGCCCTGCCTTCATGGCTATGTGACTTGAGGCGAGTCTGCAGGCTCGCATGCTGAACGTGTCTATTTGCATAGCCCCTGGTCATAGAGCTTCAAAAGGCTTCACAAGGACATGAACGACACTCCCTGTCCCCTGCTCTTTAATTGGACACTCACAATCTCCCACAAATGATTTGGGCTACATGGAGAAGATGTGAGGGAAACATCTGATTTCTTTTAGATGAGGTCGTCTATGTTGGTGATCAACCATGCTGGTTTTTCAAACAGCAGTAAGACTTTTGAACTGGTTAGACTAGGGTGGAATGTGACTTGACGTACAGAAATATGCCGAAGAGACTTCAGTGCTGCTTACGGTCTTCAGTTATGGGTGATCTGAGGGTAATTTATGCCCTTGGGTTCTATATTTGGTTTGTGATCATAGGAATATGCTTGCAGGATTACAGTGTGGCTCATCAGATTTTCTTTTCTCAAAGTATGGCTCCTCATTTTCCCCCTTTGTCTGTTGCAGAGCAGCTCTGTCTCACGCCACTTTGTTGACTGATATATTTATTCAGTAGAGCAGTGCTCGGCCTTGCCTTCGTTTTCTTCCCTTTTGTTCAGTCTGTCAGAACACAAAATGGAGACCAGTAGCGAAGGTAAGATGTAGCCAGAATAGCACTGAAGAAATTCGACTGGGAGACTGTATCAGATTTTGTCTGATAAGTGCACACACAAAATGCTGTTTGTGAGTGGGAGCCCATCCATTGAAAATGAAATGGCTATTTGTGTGATTAAATTGGGCTGTAAAAACCTCCCCAAAGTTCAATTACATCCCACACAAGATCCCCAGACAATTTGAATTGGCTCCATGGAGCACAAACTAGTAGGAGTTCTCTGTTGAGCTAATCTAAATGGGTTTTGAACCGCTAGTTTCTTAGTTTCTCAAATTCAGATAATATCTCCTCAGCTGTCCGTTCTGTGGGCCAAAAACAAATCGGTTGATGCAGTACACAGCCCTGGTCATGTACCTGGGGAAAACAAAGTGGGGCAGACCGCACCACCGCACAGCATTCCAGTCTTCGCAATGCACGTCCAATGTGGATCTTCTGAAGGAGCAACGCTGGAGTGGTGTTTGTTTTATGTCTGAAGTCAACATACAATATTTCTTCAGCATTGCTTACGAAACCTTTTAATCCCGAACAAGTACATGTAGGCTAATGTTAATGGATACTAAATGGGCTTTATGCGCAACCAATACCCGCATTCTCTGAAACGGTACGCATCGCTTCCGGTTAGGTGCTCTACGAGATATAATATGCATTATTTAATTTAAGATGCCTCCAGGAACTACCAATAACTAAAGTCATCAATGTCATCAGTTATCAGCACGGCTGTCATCACTCGGCCGCACAGACAGACACTCGTCCATTCTAAATAAAACTTTTAAATTGTCGGTTGATCAATTAACGAGCATCGGTTCTCAGTAATTATTTTTTAAATGAGAACTGATTACCCAGAAGTGAATGTTTAGTTACCACTTTCTCCGATAAGCGGCGGAAGCAATGAGTCCTGTGTCACAATTGGTCATGTGACGTTCGACATAGAGCCTATTGGGTTGAATAAACCCCACTACTCTTTATGAGGATGTGACCCTTATTCTATCCATAATTCTAATCTTTAGAGGAAAACTGTACCCACCAACAACTGGGTCTTTGTAATGGGGATTAAATGTGGAGGGAAATTAAACTGGCTCCAGATGTGTTAAACTGACAGCTGTTGGTATGGTGCTAGCCAGCTCCTATGGCAGACTAGAGCTAAAATGGTGGTTGGAATCAGTTTGGTTCCATTAGCAGCAAGGCAGTTTGACACTTCTAAGCTCTAGAGGTCTGGCCCTGTGACTTATGTTCTGTGAATATGATGATATATCGCAGGATCCCATCTGAAACCATGGTTAATATATTTCTAGCTTTTAGGTAAGCTAAATTAACATGAAGTTCAAATGCAAGCAGTTACTGTATAAACATTCTCTATTTTAATGGGGTCATAAAAGCATTCAGATAACTATTTTGACATCAATAACGAGAAGCGGACCCCAATTTAATTTGTGACTCGTAAATGGCAACAGCCAATCCCCTGGGGAAAAAAGCTATACAGTCCACAGGAAATTCCTGCTCGCACCGCCCTCGCGTGCCATTATTCGGCAGCATGTCCAAATGCTGTTGGTCATTTGGGCTTCCCATTTGTTAGCGCGTTTCTACTAATCCTTTGGACTACGGCAATGACCTCAGCTCCCACAGTGGTAATTTATGGACTGAGATACAATTATTTGCCAGTTAACCCGGAGCGGAATGGCCCTTTTTTTAAGTGGCCTGTTGCTTATTCCACCACTGTTGCTGTAAATTGAGTGACTGCTGGTAATTTGAATTGGTTGTGAGGTGAGCATATCCGCTCAGTAAGTTACGGAGAGCAGTCTACAGCACCACAAGAAGCTTTCCTCCAGTCGCCGTGGCTGTTGGGCTGTGATTTATGTTTTAGACATAGGACAGGAGGCTAACTGTAAAATTAAAAAGCAGGCTGTAGGCCTACGCGCTAACTAGATGTGTCAACAGACTTCTCTCGCTAGTTTATTTGTCGGGAGTAATCCAGCTATGCATAGCAAACACAAAATGGTGGATCATTTTGACTGCACACAACCTCTTGTCAATTAGCATTTCTGATGTAAATGCACAGGGCGCAGGATTTACAATGCGTTCTTCCAGTCTGCCCGACCGGGAAAAGGGAGCAGTTCCATTTTGTGTCTGGCCATGACACCCTTTTAGGTCCGTCACAGCCCCCTCTGGCAGGAAATGACACACGACACACACGTGTACACACACACACGCACGCACTGCGACCTTGACTGTGGTGTGTTTATCCTGCCATCTCAAAGGGCGATAATGCGTTCTACCGAAACGGCAAATCATCACAACACTATTCACCCACAACCATTCAAAGGGAGTAATCAAGCAATTCCCTTTTCTGCATCCATATACTGGCCTTGGTGTGTGTGTGTGTACATGCGCTCAGACTCTTTGATGTGCTCATGAGCGTCCATGGTGTGTTTGTGTGTGCATCTGTAAGTGTGCTGTTGAAATGCCAGGGGAGTTGGCCCATGTGATGCTCCAGGGAGCCTGTGCTCCCTAATGTGTGTGTGTGTGTGCATGCGTTGTTATGGCTGGCCCTCTGAAGACCTCCACTCCCAGGGGTGTTTCCTCACTAATGCTCTGTTGCTTACAAGATGACACCAGACTGCAGTTGGTCCTCACAAAAGAGTGACATGTCATCACTTTGGCTGTATACCCACCCAGTGCCATCTAACTTTTAGTAGTCAATAAAGGAGCGCTTATTATTTAAACGCGTGTATAAATCCACTTATATACACCCCAGGAGTTTAATTTATATAAATCCACGTGAAACTGAGTATACACAACAGCACACAATTAGCAATGCTGCACATATAATAAAAGACAGTAATACAATATAAGCTGTATCTGTTTATTGGTCAGTGTGTGCAGGCTTACGTTACAGCTTAATAATACTGTCTCGGCATCATTGTCCATGCCTTTGTTTTCCCAGTAGAACTGGTTGTGACTGGTCCGGGGCCGGTCCTGTGTGTGTGTGTGTGTGTGTGTGTAGACCGCATCAGGATGAGTGCAGTACTGTGGGATGTGTGGCTTCTCTATTTGTACAGTATGTGTGCCTCGCTGCAGTGTATGCACTGTAAGCCATGGTGTATACTGTAGGTTGGCGTGTGTGTGTGTGTGTTGCCTATTGTTCCACAGGCCCGGTTGAGGAGGCGACCAGCTGGAGGCCAGATCATGAGTCTTTGTTCTGACCACACACAGACAGACAGACAGAAACACACACAGTATCAAACTGAGCCAACACCAGCCCACTAAGGCCCAGTCCTGCTTGCTCACAGCAGTGGTTGCCAGCAATCTGGTGGCCCCTGTCAGGGGGCGGGGCCCAAGCCAAGATACGGGGGGGAGGGGTGTGTGTGTGTGTGTGCGTGTGCGTGCGTGCTGGTCTTCTTCATTACACCTATGAGCTGTAGACTTCAGAGAGCTTTCCATATATGGTATACTCTTTATATATAAACACACACACAGCCCTAATGGCCAGCTAGCATTGGCCTCCCTTGAGGTCATGGCTAAGGGACCTCAGAGAGCACATTTTGTGTGGTTGTGTGTCCAGCCAATCTGTCTCGAGGTGTGTTCATGTCATGGTCGTCACATGACAGTTGAGGGAAAGCCATCATGCCCTCTGGCAGTGAAAGTGGCTCGGGCTGACATAATGCGTCTTTGTTTCGTTCCATGTGCCCTCAACACAACTGCCACTCATGCTTGCTAACTGACATATACACCTGTGTTGCGGACATTACACAGCATCAGGAAAGTGCCGGCAGGACTTCATACACAATCAATTGTGTCAAGATGGCAGCCGTCCGGCATATTTTTGGTTGTGTGCGTGCGTGCGTGCGTGTGTGTGTGTGTTATCTCTTAAGACAACATTAAATGTTTCAGGCAGGTTAAAAGGTGTTTCTCACTGCTCGTTCAACGGTAGAGGAATTCAAATGTGCAAAATGCAAATAATGTGTTGTCAGGCAACAATTCGTGTTGTGACAGATGGCGGTCTCGAGATGAAATAGATCAAATGTATTCTCAACAACGCTGTTATGGGTAAAGGTGTAAACGGTTTTTAAAATGCCAGCTGTGTCTTGTTAATGAACCAGTAAGGGACATTCCGTTTATTTGGAAATACAATGGTCGAAGAAGCACACAGAAGACTGAAAACTGGGTTTCTTGGGGGATGCTATAACTCCCTCTCTCTCTCTCTCTCCCCCCTGATAAAGTAGCGCTTTCTCACTCGCCTGCTACTGTATTGACTAACCGGTGTTGCCCGAGCAGGAAATAAAGATTAGGTGACAGTTGAGGCTTGTTTTAGTTTCCCCACTCCGCTAACTGAGAGGGAACAAACAAACGTTCTAGAAGATTTAAGAGAGGCCTGTGTCAGATGTCTTTTTTTAGTTTGTTTCTCACGTTTCTTTTCCAAGCCCTTCTTTCCTTTCACCCTTGCCCATCCATTTCCACCATTTGTTTGCTTAACCCTCTCCCCCGGTTCTCTCCATCATTCCTATTCTGCCCCTCTGCCAGACCGTTGCCATGTGGTTCTCATCTTGGTCAGGACTCACGCTTTCCCTCAGCTGCACTGTGTGCCAAATGCATTCAGGCACGTGCACTAGTGCATCAGTGTGCACGTGCACTTGAGTCGTCCGTGCGTGCCGTGCACTCTTCCGTGCACGTACAGAAACCTGACCCGTCCAGAGGCAGAGTGGCCGGGCTGAACTTCAGTAAGCATGCAGGAGGAGAACAATGAAGGCTCCTGACGCATGGCGGCTATGGCCATGGTGTGGGATGTATAGAAAGTATACTGCCCTACACACACAGATGAGGTCATGTGTGCATGTACGTGCACGCCACAATGTGTTGCCTGTCACAATGTCTGCTGAGCAGTCTTGCATTATTACACATTCTTTTCACAGTGACAGTGTAGCCTACGACGAGGCCCATGCGAAGCAAGCGGGCTGGACCATTACTTACGTAAGAGTAAGAGTCACTTTATTGTTCCACAAGTGGAAAATTTTGCTTGGGCATCATCCCTGCTACAGCCGTCCAAGGAGACGTACACTTTACATGTACATATAACATGCACAATATAGTTAGTATAATACTAACTTATACCAGACTTGGTAATATACAACGCAGCATCCATCAATTAAAAGGAAAAAATAAAATACTATCTACATAAACATAGACCCTTCAGTGGATCTTTCCCTACTAGTATTTAAAAATTGTCTCGTCATTGGGATAAATACATTTTTATATCTATTTAATCTACAGCGATGGCCTTTTAATAGGACTGTAGTGAAGGATTATTTTCCCTGCAGCCAGCGTCAACCGGACCAGTTTGGACCCAAGTTGCACAGAGAGGTTCCGTATATCGAGGCTTTGTAGTACTTCACGCTTTACTGGCCCTGAGACCTGAGCAAGCCCAGCACCGCAGAGAGAGAGGGTCGTGAGAGGCGGTGATCTTAAATCAGGCACAAACGACAGAGGGAGACGCTCAAAATGAAACGTGTGCAGGGGTTTTCCGCAAACCCATTTGTTTGTGCATCTTCCTCTTTCCATTTGCATGTTGGTGTATTTACACCGCACTCGTACCTTTGTGTGTGTGCCATCAGGCTATAGATCTGACCTTTACTATACCACAGAGGCAGCATTTTATGGTGTGTGTGTGTGTGTGTGTGTGTGTGTGTGTGTGTATACACAGTATATGTGTATGTGTGTGTGTGTGTGTGTGTGTGTGTGTGTGTGTGTATGTATACGTGTGTATATACACGTGTGTGTGTGTATGTATACGTGTGTATATACACGTGTGTGTGTGTGTGTGTGTGTATATACACGTGTGTGTGTGTATGTATACGTGTGCATATACACGTGTGTGTGTGTGTGTGTATGTATACGTGTGTATATACACGTGTGTGTGTGTATGTATGTATGTATGTATGTATACGTGTGTGTATATACACGTGTGTGTGTGTATATACAGTATGTGTGTATGTATGTATACGTGTGTGTGTGTGTGTGTGTGTGTATACGTGTGTGTGTGTGTGTATATTTATTTATATTCCATTTCCTCGATCAGGCGTCATTTTCTCCACAAGTAAAGCTTTTTCAGTTTCAACTAGTAAACTACTGGCCTACGATTTTCTGCACTAGTTAGCTTGTGAGAGCCAAAATGCTCAAAAGTTAACTAGTGAAGGTCAAAATGGTGTTGCAGAGGCCTCTGACTGAAGATGTCTTTGCCTTCCTAACATCAGAATTAACCCTTTGAACCTCTGTTGTGTGTGCGTGTGCGCGTTCGTTCGTTCCATCTTTAATCCATGGCCGTCAGGCGTTGCTCATTTAACATGATGGGATGACTGTTCTGGGAAATGTGACGTGCGTAAAACCAACCATAGCGTCAACCTGTACCACACCAAGGGTTCACGCTAGTCAGTTCACCTTTTGTTGCCGATTTGATAACGTTTCACCTAAGTGGTCTCTCGTACCAAATGACTCCACCCAGGTATGGACCTGTCGGCCAATCAGGATGAGGAAGGGGATCAGGAAGTGTTTCAGGTGGAGATGTCCCGCGAAAACCAGAAGTGTGCTTTCCGGACAGCTGCCGGGAAATACTGGACTCTCACCGCCAACGGTGGACTGCAGTGTACCGCTTCCACCAAGTAAGAGACACCACCCACACGTTGTGAATGTTTGAATAGTAGGAAATGTCTGTCTAACTAGTCTAGCTAATCTACATGTTCACATTGGCTACTAATGCTTACTAATGCTGAACTGGCCTAGTAGGAGTTGACAGAGGCATCTTGACCTCTGTGCAAACACGCCCATTCCTTTCTGTGGAGGTGCTGGTTTCTCAAAGAGGTGCCTTTGTTCTCCAGAGAGGGATATCTGCTCTCTGAGAGAGACTAATGCCACCACGCAAGAGCAGGTTGGGCGGGAGTTTAAACACAGTTTAAATCTGATACTGGTCACAGTTCTTGAGCTTTAACTGTCCCTGGTAATATGACCGTCGACTTTAAGCTTAAGAACTGATAGGTGGTAACAATTTGTGTGCAGCGAAGTGTGTGGTGTGTGCTCTTGTGTAGCCTGTAGTCTGTGAAATGGTATCCAGTGATAGCTTGTGTGTTTAGCCCAGTGCGTTGACTGTTCACCTTTAACCCCTGACCCTTCAACGCGTAATTTTGTACCTCTGAAAGCTTCCCCTAGATTTGCACTCTAATAAATATGCAGCGAGTTGACAGATACAGCAGTAAAATAATGTTTTAATGGCATTGTTTTTAGTTTTTTGGTAATAGTTAATTGAGACGGTATTTTTCTCTACATATTTTCTACATAATATGGGAAAGCAGACAGTGCTGTAGACAGTGAGGCATCACATTGCAGAAAGAGCACATTCTTCAGATTAGAGGGGGCATGCTGCTTACAGACAGCACCAGCTGAACCCACGCCTCCAGGGAAACACTATTCCCAACATGAGTCCTGGTTCTGTGCTCGAAGTAGGACTTTGTGTAGGAGACGGTTTCAGATTCTATTACCCTGTCGCAGATCTGTGATGTGTATATGGTGTGTGTGTGTGTGTGTGTGTGTGTGTGTGTGTGTGTGTGGGGGGTGAGCAGGACAGCCCTGTAATACAAAAGATGCGGATTTAAATTAAACATAACCCACTGTATGAAAAGATACAATAAGCTTTTTAATACACCTCATTTGAAAGATTTGGATGTGAAGTTAAGTTCATCTGCCAGTAAGCGCACACTAATCATACACTTAAGACTCAAATGAAAGGAGTGGCCATTGTGTCTCAGTCCGTTAGAATGACTGTTTATGTAGGTATGTGTCTACACCCTGTTCTCATGTTAGGGTGTCTACGGTAACGGAACAACTGCCATGGAAATGTATTCATCCCCTTAAGCTCTCTCTCTCTCTCTCTCTCTCTCTCTCTCTCTCTCTCTCTCTCTCTCTCTCTCTCTCT
>JAODOY010000023.1:2701000-2713489 GCA_025399855.1 Forbesichthys papilliferus | reverse complement strand
CTCTCTCTCTCTCTCTCTCTCTCTCTCTCTCTCTCTCTCTCTCTCTCTCTCTCTCTCTCTCTCTCTCTCTCAGGTCAGCTAATTGCTACTTCGACATTGAGTGGCGTGGCAAGAGGCTGACTCTCCGTGCCGCTAATGGGAAATACGTTGCGGCCAAGAAGAATGGCCAGCTAGCGGCCACCATGGACTCAGCAGGTCAGTGCGCTTTTGCCAAGTCACCACACCACCGTCTCCTGCAACGGGCGGCTTGTGGAAAAGAACAGCCAGGGAACCAAAGCTTTCCCAGGCACCAAAAAGACATGTGCTTCTCCATAGAACCACTATATTGTTAGTTTTTTTTGTTGTTGTTCTTTAAGGATAAGTGGTGCAATGGGTAAATGTGGTTATGCCATTTACAACCCCCCCCACCCCCGACAAACCTAAAATGGTGTGTTGATAGTACTCGTCCATTTGTGTCTAATCAGGGTGCGATCAGTGGTCTGAACGTCCACCGGATTAACTTTTTTTACAGATCAACACGTTTCCTCAAACGTTTACATTTACTCCATTTAATGGGCGTGGCTCAATGGCACGTCTCCGCATATTTGGAGCCTGTATCCATTAACAACCCCAGAGAGAAATAATGGACCTCCTGATTGCTGGACCTCTCCATTGACTTACATGGAGAATTCTGTGTCATTCTGGTCTGCCCATTGGGTGGAAAGTCCACCCCTTGCACCCTCTCTGTTAAATTCCATTCTCACTGATTCCGACTCTCGACAGTTGTTCCGCTTTAAGGGTTGGCTGCGTGAACACAAAACAAACCCGGCAACTTGTGTCTTGATCAGACCCTGTTCCAGAACAAAACGTACATCTCTGTTGGGGGGGGGCAGTGGCCTCTTTAAGTCGGCTGTTTATTGAATAACTGATTTCCCGCACCCTGCATCCAGGTGAGTCTGAGGAGTTCATCATGAAGCTGATCAACCGGCCAATCATCGTGCTCCGTGGGGAGCACGGCTTCATTGGCTGCAGGAAGGTGACTGGGACGCTGGACTCAAACAGGTCCTCATATGACTACTTCACCCTGGAGTTCAGAGACGGAGCCTACAGCCTGCAAGGTCAGGGCATTACAATACTAGTACACCTTTAAACCTTTTAGTAGTGGGTCTAGCCACTGCTCCCTTTAGACGTGTACTGTATAATACAGTGGTCTTCAACCTTGGTCCTGGGGACCCCCCTCCCCTGCATGCTGTGACGGCTGAAACAAATGCATCTAAAACGTGCAGGGCAGTAGACTCAGGGCTGGGAATCACTGGTATATAGATGTGCAGTTACGTGATTTCTGTTTTTAAAGTCATTCTTGCTAACTTGGAGCTCAAATCAAAACGGTATCGCTCCACCGCGTGCGACGCGTCACACGTCGAAATGCGTTGTCAAGCAAAGCACTTTGTTTGTTACTATTACCACACAGCCTACATAGATATACTACACATCTGTGTAGGCAGAGAGATACTTCTTATCATATACTTATCTTTTTTTTTCAACACGGTAAGCTAGCAAAGTAAAGCAAGTGTATTAGCTTACATTTAGCTAGCAATAGCTTATTAGCAATTAAGAAATTAAGAACATCTCTCTCTCTCTCTCACCCTACACCACCCTTTTGTCTTCCCTCCTCCCTAACATCCTCGTCTCCTCCCCTGCTGTTCTGCAGACTCCACAGGTAAATACTGGATGGTGGGTAGTGAGCAGTCCGTGGTGAGCAGCAGCGACGTGCCCGTGGACTTCCTGTTTGAGTTCTGCGACTACAACAAGCTAGCGGTGCGCCACGCCACCGACGGGAAGTATCTCCGCGGCGACCACGCCGGCGTGCTCAAGGCCAACGCCGACGACCAGGAGACCGCCACGCTCTGGGAGTACTGAGGGGGTTTTTGAAGGGGGAGGGTTGACTTGCCGTTATCGCGGCAACGCGTGGGCAGCATTGTTACCCATACCTATGTTAACCCAAACACACACACACACACGACTTACATGTTAATGAACTGGAGGATGGAGGGGGGGGGAGAGAGATGGGAGAGCAGAAGAGCCTCCGCCATTTTCTTTAGTGTCTTTCCTCTTTTTGTATCGTCCACCCTTCCTTCCTTCCTTCTCTTCTGCTCTGCAGTGCCAACCCCCCCTTTTTTTTTGTGGTTGCCATAGTTACCGCGGGGCCCCGCTCCAATCTGGTTTGCTGCTCGACGTGTCGCTCACGCTCTCCCCAAGCCTTATGATAGCCTCCTCCCTGATAGCCCCGCCCCTGTCCCCCATAGACTATTCCCCCTTCCAGAGCAGAGCCACCTTAAAGAGCCCCTTCTTCTGAATATGATCCCTTAGTCATCTATTGTCGGTGTGAGAGGTATTTATGGTGCCGGGGGGCGGCATTTGTAACTGACCACATCTTCTAAGATGGATGCCTTCTAATTGTACAGGCTATACTGGAGTCTAAGGGCGCATCTTTCTGAGGTCTGGTGTGTATGTTGAACGGCACCTTCCCTGTGGGTCTGTTTCCGTGAGGCTGAGTTGTGTAGAAGGGTGTACTGTAGGATGAGCAGCCTCCGGTCAGACCAGGTCTTGTGCGTGCGTGTGTGTGGGTGTTTGTAGAGCAGACCTGCTCGCTCTTTATGGCCATTGTGATTTAACTGGAATAGGGCCGATGATAAAGGGTGTGACCCTCGTCTCAAAATGTCCCAAAAACCAGTTCCCCGTGTCGTTATTCCGGCTGTGCTCCCACGGGAAGTAGAAAGTAAAACTAGGAAGAACGCGTTTCTCCTCGTTTCCCTATAGAGTAAAATTATTGTCCTGAGCAGTGTTCAGTAAAGAAGTGAAATAGGTCAAGGCACGGTTAAATGTATTTACTGCACTCCTGTCGAAGTGTAAAAAAACAAGAAAAGTGTGTGTGTGGACACACCGAGAGCCATTAATTTCTACTTCTATATCAAAGGCACAGACATTATCATTGCCAGGTAACAGTCGCCGTAGAAACTGGAATAAGCGTGATTTGTCTACGTTCTAAGCTGCTTAACGAACTGTCCCGAACAGTCAGGTTAAATGTAAACCCTCGATACTGGACCCAACTGTCATCTCATCATACATCTGGAAAAACAAAATCTGCCACTCTCACTGGCTGTATAGGCTACCACATGTAGAATTGTATTATCAGCAATTGTGTACTGTATATTCTCACACAGTAATAACCGGTGTGACATTGCCCCAGAAACCCGAATACTTTGGTGTTAATTCCTGTCCATCTGCACTGATACAGCTGAACTCTGAGTGGTTTCTGGCCACCAGTGAAATGGCTGTTTTATAATAGGATCAGACTGATTCCAATCCTTTGTTGGATTTCCCCGGTCCTGGCCTGCATGTCTGTGCAGGTGAGGGAGATGTGAGCGGAAGCTGACTTTAGCGTGAGCCACATTCTACATGTCCAAGGTGGACCGTCAGTTTTCTGTTTGACTGGAATGTTCCATTTGTGATGCCAAGCTCGGTTGTGTGGCACAAGAAACCCGTGAGTCCTGTTAGAATGTCTGCTACTTAATTTCTTAATGAAGTTAGATTCTCTATCCTTCTCGACCCTCTTCTACCAAGGGGTAAGAGGAGATTGTCTTTATCCATTGCTTTAGAGTGCTGGATACATCTCGGTATGTTTGAGTGAAATGCTTTTTTTTTTCTCATGTATTTCCCACAAGCTTGCTGTAGAAATCTAATCAAAACTATTATCCATATCTGTAATATTCAGCATATTTACACATTCTGCATAAAGTCTGTCACTATTTTTTACGGTAGTTTGAACATTTAAGCGTTGGGAATCTCGTAATAATGAAGCGTGGCAACAGGCCAATGTTTAGACAAACGATAAGTATGGTAATGACTGTGTTTTACTGAGTTCAGGCAGTAGGAAAAGGGGTAAAAAAAAAGGAATTTAAAGGTCCAAATAATTTTCTTTGTATAACTGGAATGTTTTTGTTATTATTTTGTATAATTTTTGATCTTGATGTTTAATCTTCTTTTTGTGCCATTTGGTTCACCTGAATTCCAACGACCAATAAAACTGGAACACTGCCTCTTGTTTGCTGTGTTGTTTCTGCTGCTGATTCCATATTATTCAGATACTCCTGTTTGCTCATGCATAATAGGAATTGGACCGTCAACACTGAGTAGGCCTCCAGCTGAATCTGGAAAGTTCTGTGTTCTCACATAATCATAGTGCTGCTGCATAGTTGGTACTTTTCCAGCTACTGACCGCTGTGGTTCCATGTGCTGTTCTACTTTATGAACACACAAGTGCACATATGGAAACGCACCCACATTTTCATGTCTCCTGAATAGAGCCTTTGTACAGAAACGTTTATTCTGGTGCAGAGCAAGGGCAGACCCTCTGAAGTCATGCGCGCGCACACACACACACACACACACACACGTGCGTGCTCCTGTCTGTTCTGGGTGGTAATGTAATGATGTAGCTTCCATTGCAGGTCTTTAATCCATTTTTCCTGTTCGGCTTGTGGGTCTCTGGGGAGCACAGTGCAACAGGCTAACACAAATACGCGCTGCCTGGTCTCTTCCCATTTAATTTTCCCTTGACTGCCTATTCGCTCGGCCATTATGTCTTTTCCACCTGTCTCTCTCTCACCACTGCTCTTATTATTCCCCCTCCCCTCCCCGCACCCGCCCCTTCCTCTTTCCCACCATCTGAGTGATTAAGCTGAAAAGATGAGTCACTCAAAACATGACCTAGATCCCAGAAATGGGGCCCCAGTGGGTTGTGGGTAAAGTGCCAAGCTGCAGGCAGAGACCCCATCCCCCCAGAGACCACATCAGTCCTTCAGGGGACTGATGTGGTCTCTGGGGGGATGGGGGAAATGGGAGCCGGGCAGGAATGGGTGCGGGGAGACCGAAATGGAGAGGCGGTGTGTGAAATGGCCGCCGATGCCTCAACCGGCAGTTGAGGCCGTCACTATGGCAACACCAGCTGCTGAAACAGGCAGGTTAGAACTGAAGCGGGGAGAGGGAGAAAAGTGTGTGTGTGCGCGCGCGTGCGTTAGACGGAGATGTTATCATGGCCAGAAATATTCCATCTTCACCACACAATGCAGAATGAATGGAGTTAGGGCTTGTGTGTGTGGCAGGATGGAGGGTTTGGAGAGCTCAGAGGGGCTGAGATGGGAGGTCTGGGGGTGGGGCTCACGGCATTTGATTAGAAAATAGCTCAATGTTGATGGAACTGCATGAGGTAAATCCCCCTCCCGGTAAATCTCTTGACTAAGAGACTGCAGGACAAATGTCATGTCAAGCACCTTTCAGCTGCCTGCATTTACTGTCCTCTGAATGGAATACATCAAACTGTAATCTGACAAGGCAGACTAATATTTGCATCATGAAGAGCTGTAATAGCGCATATTTTCCTTTTGCTGAAACATAGTTTCTTTGTTTTCTAGTAATTTTATGTGAGCCAGTTGGGATGAAGATGTTTACCTATTCAAGGACCTCCGTTAGTATGGCCAAATAATTGTGACAAGCATGAAAAGGCCATAATACAACACATTAATTTAAACATCCCCCCTGACAGTCTACAAGATAAAAAAGAAAAAAAAAGATGTGTGACCAGTAACAAATAAATGATCTCTCATGTTGTAAGTGGTGAAACACTGATCATAAGCATTCATAATGGCACAGCTGTATAAACACAGTGATTAAAAATACACGCAGCCAAAACATAATACGCACAAACCACCAGGAATGGTGTCTGGGGAACACATGCAGGCACACACCAGTCCCTGTGGACAACACTAATATGCACGCACGCACACACACACACACACACCTTCAGTGTCTGACTGTACGGGGTGCACTAGAAGAAACGTCTTAAGTAAATTTGTCTAATTTCTAGAAAACTCTTACTACAAAAATCTTACTACACTTAATATAAGACACAATTACCTCTCTAGACCTCTTCTATCCAGAGATGTCTTATTTCAAGATATTTCACAAGCAAAATTTCACTTGGCAGATTTATTTACTCATGAGCAAATATGCCCTTGGATTAATAATTTTTTTAACTTATTTTTGAACAGCCATTTTTTGCAGTGTGTGTAAAGGTTGTCTGGGTCACCATAAAGTCAAAGACTACAGAATAACTAAGAGGGGAACAGCTGAAGACACTGATAAAGACTGGATGAAATTGCTATCACACATGTACACGAACGCACACAGCCAGGTCACCAGAATAACAGGATCCTGAGCTAATAGGGCAGGTAGAACTGATTTAGATTCATACAACTCATTCAGGAACCAAGTGAACACAATGCGTTGACATTCAGTGATTCTTCATTTTCCAGATAGAACGGAATTGATTCAAAATGAAGCATTATGCTGTGATTTGAGCCTCACATGCAGACAATGAGGCGGTGCTTATGAAGAGCTTCCAGACACAGAAAGAAAGGTTTCCAGTTCTTTTGAGTGTATTTACAGCTTACCGTTTAAATAAAACTGGGTTAGGCACCATATACCTGCAAGGAGAAAGTCAACTCCAGTGTAAATTTAAATTATATCTTCTGCTTTTTCAAACAAAAGTAACACTAAATAGTATTACATATTCTTATGTTGCCATGACTATCTATAAACTTCACTTAAATTCCCTTTGACTTTACCCCCCCCCCCCCTCCCCTCCCCCTCAAAGAATTGCGTGGAAACAAACAAAATGGCCTCCCATCTTTTCATCCATCTCCCAATATGGAGTCTTTTGTTTGTTAGAAGAGTCATTAGAGGATGAGACTTATCCAGTTATAATCCATTAAGCGTGAGCCATGCCCCAGCAGGAGCAGGTTGTCCAACTGGCTGGCCTGGGGGTCTACAGCAGACTAAGAGCTTTTCCAGGGCCCGCTGTACACACGGCTGCTCATCGCTTCAGGCCATCAGGGGACCAGCACCCAGAGATGGTGTCATAGGTCACAAGGCTCTGGGGTCAAAGGCTACAGTGGTGTTGCACTTAGCTGAATGAGCACCATAGCAGAGTTCTGTGCCACAAGCAGGAAGCTTGTCATGCATGTAGTCCCTTCACACGTATACACCGCAATGCGTGTGTGTATCTATATATATACACAGTATATACACACACATATATACACTCCTATATGTACTCACTTTTGTTGCCAGCGGTTTAGACATTAATGGCTGTGTGTTATGTTATTTTGAGGGGACAGCAAATTTACACTGTTCTACAAGCTGTACAATCACTACTTTACATTGCAGAAAAGTGTCATTTCTTCATTGTTGTCACATGAAAAGATATGCTCACATATTTGCAAATGTGAGGGGTGTACTCACTTTTGTGAGATACTGTACATACACACACATATATATTGTTTGTGTGAAGTAGAATTATATTGGTAGACCATCATTTTCAAGCAGCCCTTATTTATAAATATGGCTCCACTAGTCGTGATATATTGTAATAAATATAACATCCTGTCAGTAAGGGCAAGATTGAAAGAGCTCCAGTAATTATACACAGGGGTTAAACATTGATTATATCTGTAAAGAACAAAGAAAGGTTGACTAGTCTATATATAAAGTCTATATAGCATTAAACCACCCGTGACTAAAACCTTTAGGCTCCCCGGGCATCAGCAGGGCTTTACAATACTACTCTTTAGAGTATGTGGGCAACGGCCGTGTGACTCCGCACTTTACAGCACACTTGGCTGAACAAAGAGCTCCCCTCTGTTTAGCCACGCACAGCTCAGCTTTGCTACTATTGATTGGTGGACTGGATCAGTGGCAAGCACACTATGTGCCATGTGATTGGTGGACAGCCTTGGGGTTCATGTGTCATGAGTCAGCTTGTGAGACACTACTGCAGAGACTAGCACCGCCCTACAACAGAAAACATGACCTTAACAAGGGAGACAGATGACATCTTTAAACTATTACTAACTAAACTAACTAAATACTTTAAACCAGATTTGATACGATGTAGTATAGAGAGCCTCAAATCTGCAATAACCAGCCATTAGGCATGTGAAAACAACAGTTTATTAGAAAACAACACGCTCTCACATATTACGAGAAAATGTGACCCTCCCTCAATATTTTCAAAGAACAAAAACAAAACAAAAAAAAATCCTATAAAATGTTAATATCTCTTTTTTCCAGTTGCTTAATTTTACAGTTTCACCCCCAAAACAGGAATAGTAGGAAAGACCTAAAGACTGAGACCACGATCTCGGCCTTGACTGCAGACCTAAAGGCCAGGCTCCATGGGAGAATAACATGAGGTGTCTGACTACAGTCACAAAAGTAGTTTATTTTATCATCATGTTCTACACCAGCGGACTCAAACTCAAATGAACTAAGGGTCAGAAACACAAGCCCTAATTTAACCAGTTATTAATTAAATCAATTAATGAATATATAAATAGGCATGTCTGGGCAATATTTAATAATATTTATGTAGACTACTGCATTCATCTAGATGTAATCATTTGTGATTTGTTTATAACTTGTCTATTTAATTAATGCAACATGATACAAGAAAATGTATATTCTTGTGTGTGTGTGTGTGTGCGCGTGCGTGCGTGCGCAACAGACGTTTTATGATAGCATTTGAGAGATCTGCAACTAACTCCGGAGTGAGAGGCCCCTGTTCTAATTAGCATGATGGTACAGGGCTGGGACCCCCCTAGTGGCAGTCCTTGGTATCACTGTGGCACACGTAAGCCACACCCAAATAACACAGTATGAGCAAAATAAAACAAATAAACTGCAGACATAAAAAAAAAAATAAAAGGTGCAAAATGAGACCATATAAGGCAAATGTGATGCGACGACATCCATTAGAATGAAAAAGGAGCCGCGTTAGAAGCGTCTGTAGTATCTGTGGGGGGGTCCATAGTGCATGGGCAAGTCCACCATGTCAATGTTGTGGACGTTGTGATTGACAGGCGGGTGCTGGATGTTGTTGTTGTTGTTATTGTTCAACGGCTGCAGGTGAGGCAGTGGGGGCACATAGGGCGCCGGGGGCAACCGGGGCGGGATCATCTGAAACAGCCTGGCCGGGGCTGCAGCCTGGGCGAAGATTACTTGTGGAGGGACCAATAGGGGAGCTCGTACAGCCTGGGGGTTGGGCGGAGGGTTGGGGCCGTTCTGAGGAGGAGGGCCAATGAGAGGACGCTTGGCAGCGGAGACGGCCTCTGGGGGAGGGCCGACTCTCTTCCCTGACGTTTCTGAGAAAGAGTCAGACAGACAGACAGTTTGGTCTCCATCAGTGTCGAATGAGCGTGTTCACTTCTGCATCTGGTAACCAGGGTCACTGGCCTGGTAAATCTAGACTACATGAAGTCTGTCTGGCCACGCCCCATTGGGAAGTATTAATGGTTGTTTGCTCTTATTGGGCGTGGCGCTCTGGTTAACTTTGAAACTATTGGACAGCCAATCAGTGTTGCTACAACCGTTCTGATCGCCTCATCTAGCTCTACCACCATTTTTAAAACATGCTCGACTTAAAACGTCATTGTGCTGCCAGCAGGGTGGCTGTGCCAACGCTAACTCCAACAGGGCTTCGTGGTGGGGCAGAGCGCACCAGTACTGACCTGCACACTTCTTACTCAGCTCGGCCTCTCCCTCCTTTTGGATCTCCTGGATGATGCGCTCGTCATCGTGCTGCACACGCACGCACACGCACACACGCACACACACACGTTTGATGACACATCTATGTTTAAACGTATGTATGTGTTTATTTCCGAAACAGTGCTGAGGTATTATGTCTTCACTTCACAATAATGTCAGTGGAAAAAAGGCAGACAACACCTAACACTTTAACCAGGACTACTTTAGAACAGAGTCTTGGCAGTTGGCATTAGCCTTCTGGCTAGCTGATAGCGAGTGCTGCCCCTACGGTGGCACTGGGGCAGGGCCAAGCCATTAGCTGCTAATTAGCTGCTCGTGGCTTCAGCTCACGGTGGGTTACCTCGGAGTCACACAGTTAGGGCGAAAGAGGTTGTGTGTGTGGCTCGGCACACATTTACAGTACATGGCGATGGATGCATAGTGTGTGTGTGTGTGTACCGTGGGGTCCGTCCACAGCGAGCACTTGCGGCAGTGCCTGCAGGGGGCGCCGGGGGAGCGTGCGTGCTGGCAGAAGTGGTTGTAGCCCGTGATGGGATCGCGGCACAGGTAGCACATGAAGCTGCCACAGCGGCAGGACATGCGGTTGCAGCCCTCCGACTTGACCAGGCCGGTGCCGCACTTGACACACTTCCTGACCCGGGCTGCCGTCATGCGCTCCTCGCTGGGGGAGGGGGTATTAGGATAAATATCCAATGTGTAAAGCAATGTGCGGAAGCAAGAGGAGCCGTAAGGCCTGCTGTTCTGGTCCTGTACAACGGCACTGTGGCACATTCACCTTTTAACTCGACATGCCAAGAGATTTTTAAATAAAACACAAAACTGCTAACTTTTTTAATTTATATGCACATATATAGGCTACACCATTTTCATAATCAAATGTAAACAGTTAACTTTAACTATGTTTTGTTTACGCAGCAGTTAATACAGTAACATTCTGCAGAGCTCGTACGTTTATTTTGTATTCTTTTTTAAATGTTTGATGTAGCGGGCGGGCCGGATAGAATGTCTTAAAGGACTGCCCGCATACGGCCCCGGACCGGACTTTGCCCAGGTCTGCTTTACACCATAATGCTCCGGTTCAAACTGGAGCTGTTAACGGACGTTATGGTTATTTGAACGTCGACTTAAATGTCCTTTTGGAGCCGAGCTGCATGTGTGAACAGCCCGTAGAAATAAGACAGTATAGCGGTACTCCTGCCAAGGTTGGTAGGCAAATGTAGTCTAATGCACGTACATAACAGGCTCAAGGAATGTTTTGCTGCAAAATACCGCCACTTCCAATTAGTCTATTATATTCTATTAGCCTGTCCATAACCGCAGTACGGTATACTGTTATGCAGAGGCCTGGTGTCAACATCTACACCAGACCTATCCTGGCATCACCACGGGGTCTGCAAACAGATCAGCTTCGTCCAGCTGACAGCTGTCCTCGCTCGTTCAGCACCAGAAAGTAAGAGGATATGGTGGGTGGCTCAAAACAGGAAGTACCAGCGGG
Source organism: Forbesichthys papilliferus (assembly GCA_025399855.1). Taxonomy (NCBI): domain Eukaryota; kingdom Metazoa; phylum Chordata; class Actinopteri; order Percopsiformes; family Amblyopsidae; genus Forbesichthys; species Forbesichthys papilliferus. The sequence continues at coordinate 2,702,349 of JAODOY010000023.1, read as the reverse complement.
CCTGCTAGGACAAAGGAAGCAGCTGGCCCCTCCGTTTCCTGGACTGTTGTTTGGGGAAACGGAGTGCTTTGCCCGAGATCCTCTCCGGTGAGGTTTTAATTTTTATATTATACCTTTATTTAACCAGGAAAGACTTATTGAAATCAAGAATCTCATTTACAAAAGCGTCCTGGCCAACATTGTGTTCACTGACACAGCAGAAGACTTTGTGTTTCAGTCTCCAGTCCATGCACAAGCTTCACGGTGGGATTGTGGTGTGACATTACCACGCAGCAGATGAATGCTGGGTATTCACCTCCAGCCATGGTACAATATAACCAACTAATGTGCAAGGCCAACGATTTAAGAACAACATTGACCCGTGGATCAGTGTAGCGTGTGGACAACACATGTGGAACATAATGGCATGACAGCGTAACACACATACAGAATGACGGCCACGTTTAACCCCCGAGGTCAGGGGAATGCTTACAAGAGCACCCTCATGCGGATCTCATCTCTCTCCAGCACCTGTTCACACGTCTTGCCCACATGCAGGCTCCACTGGACATGGCACCTCCTGCAGCTCTCCTGGGGGAGGGAAGGGGGGGGGGGGAGAGAGAGAGAGAGAGAGATAGAGGGGCTTTTAACAGCGCATATACTGTAAGTGAGCAACTAAAGGTAATTCTTGCTAACTTCAAGGTCAAATCAAAACAGTATTGCTCCGCGGGCGACGCCTCGCACGTCGAAATGCGCTGTGAAACAAAGCGTAGTGCTACGGCTTTGTTGATACGAGCGGTGTTCTCCACTTTGTTTATGTTGCTATTCACGGAGCCAGGGCCGCGTAGAAGTATCAGGTTGTGTTTTCATTTAGCTTGCAATAGCTGACTTTACCTTTGAGCTAATTTCTCAGCAGCACAGAGGCAGTCCATCGCGGACATCCCTCACGCCTCCTCCATAAAGCCTAGCGCCTCTCCATTAGGAGTGCCGGCTGAGGCACCAGACACACACACAAGGTCTGGCTCCTTATGCACCACTGCAGAGAACCAACAAAGACCCAACTAGGAGTGGCTTTCAGCGTTGTGTGTACCGTGTGTGTGTGTGTGTGTGTACTGTGTGTGTGTGTGCGCGCGCACCGTGCGTATGTAACTGCAGCGAGAAAGCAATTTTATTCACCGCCAACTGCTCAGTTGCCAGGCAACAGCAACACCATCCTCCCACTGTCTGTGGCAAGCCAGCCTATGATGCTTTGCCCCTCAGCTGAAGGACAACTGGGGCACGCACACACACATGCACACTCACACACATGCACACACACACACACACACACACACACACACACACACACACACACACACACACACACACAC
>JAODOY010000023.1:2666011-2677851 GCA_025399855.1 Forbesichthys papilliferus | reverse complement strand
CAGCCTAGAACATGCTCACACACAGTATGTAGAGACAAGACTCGGGTGGGGCTCGACGCTGACCCCCCCCCCCCCCAACAGTACGACAATACAATCATGATCTAGTTGTAAACAGAGAGAAGCCACTCAGCGGTTGCATCTTCAGGACACAATTAGAATCAAGGCAATGAAATGTGGACGACTTTGTTTGCACTGTTAAAAGATTCACCGGACAAACACGACTACTTGTCTGTTGCTTGGCTAGCTCTCTTCCTGCACTGCTGCATATTCCCTCCGTCACGCAAACGACGGAGGAGCAAACCAGCTCAATACGGACAGAGGAACCAGCCCGCAGCGGCGGGGAGTCTTGGATCAAGGCAGCGCCTCTGTAAGCCAGGAGAACACTACAGTATGCATAGGACAGGTTCAGCACGCGCTTGGTCTAGTCCAGCAAGACAAGAGGATTTCACTGGACAGTCAGCCTGTCACTCACTCACTCTCACACACACACACACACTCCACTGTTTCTACACCAGTGGAGCGGGGCAGGGTGGTGGTGGAGCCCCGCCCCCCGCCTCTAAAGACAGCATATTTAAGCAGTGTCTTCTCCAGCTTAAAGCAGTTATTTGGCAGAGAAAAACTTTTACAGACCTATACGTAGTTTTCAGTGCTAGAAGTTGGATTTTCCTTTCCTACAAGGAGTAGTAGTTTCTTTTTTTATTCAACCATAAAGGGGGGAAACTGGCTTGATTTCCTGAGAACCATTGCTGGTTATTTAGCAGACAAGAGGAATAGTTCAAATAACCAACGCCAAAAACACTGATCTGAATTCCCAGAGTTACAAAGCATCGTCTTCATCCTTACGAGTTTAATTATTTTTTTCCCTATTTTTGTTTTCTTTTAATTTTTTTATTGACATTTTAATCTTATATATTTTTTTTGTGTTTTCTTTTTATTATTTTTTATATTTTATTCAGTTTTATTCGTTTTAATGTAGGAAGGATGAACACACGTTCTGCCTCCCAAGTCTTGTAAACAAGAGGCCCGCAGCGTGGCACCTCCAAAACAACATGAAAAGTGCTGTCCCTCCCCCACCTGTCCACTAGGCGGGGCTGGTGGGAGAGGCTTGCTAGATAGGCCACGCCTCCTCGTAGGGTGGGCGTGGCCGCCTAGTCCCAGCAGCTGCAGTTCTTTGCACTGCAGAGCTCCACGTTCGTTAGTTTCACAACACTGGTGATCAATGTCACCTCTTAATATCGCAGGATCCTAAATCAGCTTTTTGTTTTAATTCTCTCAAACTTCTTTAAGCTATTGTTGATCTCCAGGACAACGCAGTAGGGTAGGCGTGCCAAGGCAGAGAGGAGCGAACACACACGTATGTACACAGACACACACAGTAAGGACCTCATTGAGTAAACAGCTACACTGGAAAACAACTGCTGCTCCCTCTATATTGCAGATTATATATACTGAGGAAAAACACATTCAGTGCAAAGTTAAAAGAAAAAGCTCATACTCCAACATCGTCAGCAAACGAATAAGGAAAAAAAAAAGCACAAAATATAAGAATTGGAATTCAAATAAATGACAATGAATGAAACAAAAAATATATATAATAATGAACTTGAAGCTTTTTTTCCCTCTGTGGGAAAAGAGCACTATATCTGGAAGCAAATATCCATCCGTTCACATTATAGAATTGGCCTGCATGATTCAAGTATTGGACTGATATGTTTTCGGGCTAAAACAAAGTGGACATTATGTGCAGAGAGAAATGAACGTAACTGGTTTTCCGCAGGGCGAGACCCCGCTAATCCTGTGTGTGGTTTGGACGTGAGGGTCCAACTAGTGCGATTGACTCGTTTGTTATGGTTACCCTTTGTATGCTTTTGTTTTATTCTCTCGTGATTATGAAAAGGACTCTCTACTGACTCCCCCGGCCAGGTGATTGACAGGTGACTCACATGGAGTCCCCGCCCCCCAGGTGCTCTGTGGGCAGGAAGGAGCCGAGGGGGGCGGGGCTTCCCTCCCCGGGGGCGGAGCTTCCCCACAGGCTGCTGGAGTAGCTGGCCCCGCCCCCCCAGAGGGCAGAGCCGTGCAGCTCCCCGCCGCCACCCCATTGGCTGGGCTCGGGGGCGCGGCTGTGGGGGAAGGGGCGGGGCCAGCCGGAGGTGGGCGGGGCCAGAGACTGGCCTTGTGCAAAGAAACGGCTGATCTCCTCCTCACTTGCGAACTCTGCCAGGATGGTGGTGTTGCCTAGGACGCACCTGCAGTGACATCATCATGACATCATCAACACTGGACACTGCTGTGAAGGGTGTGTGTGTGTGTGTGTGTGTGTGTGTGTGTGTGTGTGTGAGTACGTACATGTGCAGGCTCTTCTGGGCCTTGCAGGCTTCGTCCCTGGTGCCGTAGCAGACCACCGCGTTGCCATGGGGAAGGTTGAGGTGGAATGTGATCAGAGGTCCGTGCTGCAGGCACAGGGTCTTCAGGGTGGAGCCATCCATCTGCACGCACACACACATTCATATAAACAACAGCAGACAACAGCAGGCTTCTGTCCTCAAATAGGAAGCACCCAGATCACATGTTGCACAATGTGTGTGTGTGTGTGTGCGTGCGCACCTGAGGAGTAAGGTTCTTGAGAACTAGCCATTGAGTTCTCCCTGAGGTGCCGCTGTCGCTCCAGCTGGACCCTGTAGCCACAACACAACAATAGCTAGCCGTTAGCAGCTAGCCGTTAGCAAAGAACAGCTGCAGCAGAACAAGGTAGAAAATGATTAACAATCCATTTGTATCAATTTAGTTTATCGATGATTTGAAGGAAATTAATCCAAATAAAATGCAGATTCTTACTTCTATGCAATCTTATTTCTACATGATAAATTCTGCCTTATTTTAATTCAGCTGCATCAAAACAAGCGCTCCGGCGTAACACCGTGGTGCAGAGCAGCAGAAAGTAAATACAGACAGAGCGAGCATGAGAGTGAAAGAGGGGCTGTATAGAAGCAAGCAATCTCCTTTTAACGCCATTCATATTTTGTTGCTGTTAACACAGGCTTTATTAAACCACTATTGCAAGGTAGGCAATTGTACAGTAAGACTAGACTTTGACCAGTTGGCTTCCGTTTTGCTTAAAGTTAGCATACAGTTGATCAGCTGTATTGCAATACAATTCACAACATAATTGACACATACTGCAGCACACATGTTTATATGAGCCCCCAACTAGTCCAAGTGTTTTTCTGTCCAGTGTCAGATTCATGAAGCTGTTAAGGTAAAAAGAGGAGCATTCCCCTTCTGTGGGTCCACGGTGATGTGACATCATGTTTGTTACCTTCTGTGGAGCATGTTGAGGCGGGGGAATAGTGCAGCCCTATCAGCTAGCTATCTCGGTCTTTATTACTCGGCTATTAGCTCGCCAAACTCCACAGCAATCCTTATTTTCCAACATACTCTGCAAATTACCGAGTGGAAAGGAACGTGGTGATCATCTTGTTTACTTTCCACTCCGTAATTTGGAGGTTCCCATAGCAACTAATGGATTTCTGGTTGACTAGCATACGTACACAGAGCTATAATATTGTGCATATGTTAGCATGCGTACATGCTAGCGCGCGCGTGTGACCCACCAGGGGTGTATCTGGGGTCCACGGATCCCCCCCAGCCCCCCAGGCGCAGGGCGGGGGTGTCCCAAGAGGAGGAGGAGGAGGAGGGGGGCTTCTGCCCGCTGAGGCCGGGCGGTGGGCGGGAGGGGGCCGCCAGGGGAACCTTCCACAGCTCATGGGCCAGGGAGGAGTTGGACACAGAGCCGCCGCCGCCGGGAGACCACCTGGACTCACTGGGCCTGGCTGTGGGGAGCGGGGGGGTAACATTGTTACATGAACGCTAACGCGGGCTATCTCCCGCCACAGGCTAGCTAGCTAGCTAGCTCCCGCCTCTGCCCAGCTACAGGCTAGCTAGCTAGTTAGCTAGCTCCTGCCCAGCTACAGGCTAGCCAACTAGCTAGCTCCCGCCTCTGCCCAGCTACAGGCTAGCTAGCTAGTTAGCTAGCTCCTGCCCAGCTACAGGCTAGCTGCTTACCTGAAGTGCTTTGTGCTGTACTGGTTAGAGAACTGCTGTGACTGGAGGCACGAATGGAGGACCAGGCACTGGTAGAAGGCATCGTGGTGCTTAGTGATGAGGATGGCCCTGCACACACACACACACGTTACTCCTGACTGGGTGTGTTATTCATGCTGTCAAGTCAGCTGTTGTGTGTGTGTGTGTGTGTGTGTGTGTGTGTGTGTGTGTGTGTGTGTGTGTGTGTGTGTGCGCGCGCGCGTACCGTTGTTCCTGAGGTGGTCTGTATCTCGGACGGTGTTGATGGACATGTTGTTGATGACACTGCCAGGGGTCACGTAGGGGTCGGTCTCAGGGTCGATGTTGGGGTAGCCTTTCCACGGCTCCCCGGGCCGGAACTCTGGACACACACACACACGTCATCACAGCTGCTAGCTAGCTAAGGACTAGCTGTGTGTGTGTGTGTGCGTGCAGAGATGGGGGGGGGAAAGGGGGGGCACATACCTGGGGGCCAGGTGACGGTGTTGCCATGGGGAGGGGGGGAGTTGGCACGGGGGGGCCAGCCGTCGCCCACTGAGCCCATCGATTGGCCGGGAGGACTTAGGGGGGAGGGGCCAGGAGACAGGAAGTCATAGAAGGGAGAATCCTCTAGACGCAGCCCACCTGCCACACACACACACACACACGTTAACACTGCAGGCTGGCGTACTGGCCCTTTAAGAAGTTGTTCACGGGTAGGGTTGGGTACCAAAACTCGGTTCCAAGTTGGAACCGAAAACAAAATGTCAAGATCCGGGTAGCTTTAAAATAAATATTTCGGTTCTGCTTTTCGGTTCCAAAATGCGATTTAATTATTAGAAATAGTTTTAGCTGACACGTAGCCACCTGCCTATCACGCAGTACGCGTCATCGCTGCTGTGTATTTCAGAACCTAGCATACATGTACCGTGTGAAAGATGGATCTCACTTAACGGTCAAAAGGTGGCCTCATTTTAAGAAAGAAAACGGCGACAAGGCAAGTTGTGCATTTTACCTTTTGATCTGCCAGCAGCTGATACATGACGGCTGAAATACGTCACGTAATTCAAACAATTTTACTTAACTTGCATGTAAAAATGCAAGCATGCCCAAACTGACGGGACACTTCTGTTTACCTCTTTGAGGCGTCTGTTTCTTCTGTTATTCCTAACCTAAATACATCAGGTCAACTTCCTTATGACGAAAGTGATCACAACAAACCATCACATGATCCCTCCCTCTGCAGCTCTACCTGTAGTGGAGCTGAATGCACCGTGTAGATCACCAGCATCACCAGCTAGAGCTGAAGCCACGCTAAAACAATTAATATAGTTTTCTAGCGTTATGAGCTTACAACCTTTAATTTGTTTTATTTTTTACTTTGAATTACACTGGGCTTGTTACTAATGCGCGCCGCCGCTGATCTAAAAATAGATTGTATTTTTGCTCTCTGAACTACGAGGCCTATATGCCTAGTTAACTCAAAAGGTTGACAATGCATGTAACATTGTCCAGGTCATTACATGATCATTAACTGAATTATCAGATGAAAGAAACTCACGAAATGAATATGAGAATTCTACAGGTTGGATTAAATTATACTGCAGACATTAAACAAGATTAATAGTGTAAAGTAACATTGAAATACAAGACCAGTTTTGGTGCACCTAGGCCTAAATGTTCATGTTCGTTAATAGTGTTATTGAATTTAAACCAGCTGATAAACATTTGATGTGTTAATTTTTCTCACCTTTGTAAACTGTTCTTATATATTCTATGACGTAAACGTACAGTATGTAATTATAATGATTAAATGCATTAACACATGTCCACATTTAAAAAGGCTATTCTTATTTATCTTATTTGTTATAAATGAAGGGAAAAAGAAGCCTTACTGAAACCTGTCAGTGTCATTTACCTTGATTTGACTGATTATAGCCTAAATGAAAAGTCAGGACATTTCCCATCTTGAAATATGTTGTATTTCTTCTCCCAAAAAAAATGGAATTGAAAAGAACCGGAATTGATAAGCAGAACCGGAACCGGAACCAGAATCGATTAAATTCAAACGATACCCAATCCTATTCACGGGTAGGTTTTGTTCCTTTCTGCATGGTTTCCTGCACCGTAACTTTGACGGGCCACTCTGTGAAGGGCAGTACGAACATGGCTTACGCAGGCTTGCCTCTCTGGTCCCTGTCGCTGATTCACAAATAACAGATCGCATTTTTCTTTGGCACTAATTCTGCCCCACCTGCTCGTCATAAATGTGCTATAAAGGTGCAAGCAAGCTGATCACACACAGGGTAGAAAAGTGATCGCTCTCGAGGCCATGAGTGAATCTGCCTAGTTGTCATTCTGACCTCTGCATAGAGATGAAACGTGACAGTTGCTGTATATTCACAAGCAACAAACCCAGATTTAAGTTGTTATAAGCAACAACCTAACATAACAACCGAGCCGTTAAGGAGATCAAAATAAACGCACAGGTTTTTTTAGGGTAGTCCTAACACGCCGTGCAGGGGAGCCATTGAATTGAGCCATCTGATTGGTCATCTTTGTTTGGTGGTCTTGCACTTAACACGGAGGTATTATGCGCAGGTTGTTTATAGACTATTTATAAATAATGGCATGTTTTTGCGGTTACATAATCGCACGAGGCCATATCGTGGTTTCTACTGAAATGCGATTAATTGTGCAGCCCTAGTGGCAACACGCACGCGCGCGCGCACACACACACACGCACCATGTGGTTTGCTCTGCTCCAGAGCGTCGGCAGCCCACAGCTTCCTCATCCTGGATTGGGGCTCCTTGTAACCTCCTCCTCCCATGTCCAGAGGTACATTCAGGTTAGAGTTCAAGCCTGTAAAGGAGGGGGGTGGGGTGTTACTGTACGCAGGTCAACATGTTATATTGACAGCAAGGAACCATTTGGGCTCCACATACAGGTGCATCTCACATCAGGTAAAGGTGTTTTGATATACAGGTGCATCTCACACCAGGTAAAGGTGTTTTGATATACAGGTGCATCTCACACCAGGTAAAGGTGTTTTGATATACAGGTGCATCTCACATCAGGTAAAGGTGTTTTGATATACAGGTGCATCTCACTAGGTAAAGGTGTTTTGATATACAGGTGCATCTCAATACATTTGAATTTTGTGGAAAAGTTGAACTGTAAGCCGTAATCATCAAGGTTAAAACCAATACAGGCGTGATCTCTTTCACTTTGTGTGTAATTAATCCACGATATATATACACGAGTTTCACTGTCAATTGAATTGTTGAAGTTACTTGACTTTCCCACATTATTCCGCTCTACTGAGATGCACCTGTACACCTGGTGAAGGTGTTTTCTGTCAGGCGTGTAATGTGGACACCTAAAGGGAAGTTGCTGAAGGGGCCGAGGGCGGGGTCCTTCTGCAGCTCTGGGGCATGATGGGACATGTAGTTGTCCATGTAGGACTTGAGGGGCGGGGCCTGCTTCAGCGGAGGCTGCATCATAGACGGAGACGAGCCAATGGGACGAGCCTGAGGGGGAAGAGGGGGCGGGGTTAAGAAGCAGCATGACCCAGCGGTGGACACACACACAAACACACACACACACACACACACACACACCTGTTCAGTCTGGCGTCCCACAGCCATGGCTCTCTGGTTCTGAGCCTTCTGCTGCTGCAGGAGAAGACGCTGTTGGGAGAGAGAGGGATCAATGTGGGCCTGGAACAGCACCGTGTTTACCGTGAGTGTGGGAGCCAAATACATCCTCTGCCTGTTAACTAGACCCACAGCTGATCCAAATTAATTATATCCAGTTAACAGTCTGATTTGAACATAGAATCAAATAAAAATATGTATACATATCTGAAAACATATTCAGTTATTCCATAACCTATTCAGTTCAATATGTGCTATACCCAGTCAATACAGACTTCACTACACATTGGTGACCAGTTGAAGCCCATACAAACCGCAATGGGCGTCCTGCTCAGCTCACAAATTAGTTTAAGCAAATAAATATGTCTTCCAAGGAATCTCTTATTTACACTAACATGGGGAACAGTTTGCACTATAGGCTACCTGACCTATTTGGAGAGACTAGGAATGTCACGATACCAGAAATGTAGTAGTCGATAGCAATACAACTAAAAAGTATCGGTTCTCATGACATCCCTAAGAGAGACAGCTAATCCTTCAGCACAGCTTACAGAAGCAGCTGACAAAACAACTGTATAAATCCACATTGTGCGCGTCGCGTCCACAGAAGAATATTGGGGCCTTAAATAAGTGAGCTTGCAAAGAGCTTTGTTTTAAGGCAGAAGCCATGGCTTTAATTCCAGTCTGCAGCACTACTGTAGTACATCCACCACGAGTTAACAGTCTGCCGTTGATGTTACTACATATTGCACTCAACATATTACTGCTGCTCATAAGATACTTTAAACCCAAACCATCTCGATATGATTTAGCCATTATTAATCAACAAACCGGTTACGTGTTTCTGTCATCTCCAGGGTGCGCTTGCAAATGTGTTAGAGAAAGGGGACGGAGTTAGGTCAAGCAGAGAGTGACCGCAAAGAACACTGAGCGCTGCTTTGAGGAGAAGAAACGGTCACACACCTTGTCAACGTCGCACACACTCGCCTCATGAGTCATGTGCAACGCACGGATGCACCGGGATATTGACAGTACTGAGCGAATGACGTGACAAGTACTACATGCATACATACATACAGCGTTATGCTAGCGGGAACTAAAATGTAGGCCATATGTAATAGGAGAACTAATTAAAGAATAAGCCTTGTGTTCACATGTAGCCAACATGATGCCACTCAAAGGATTTCAAAGTGCAGGGGGCATTTTCTATGATGTCACCCGTACATGCTGAAATCACCAGACAGCTGTTAGATATTGTCATGTTTCAATCTCACGACATCCTTAAAGTGTGTGTGTGCGTGCGTGTGCGTGCGTGTGTGCGTGCGGGTGTGTGCACGTGTGTGCGTGCACGTGCGTGCGTGTGCGCATGTGTACCTGCAGTTGGCTGATCTGGTTGAGCTGGTTCAGCTGGTTCAGCTGGTTGAGCTGCGTCAGCTGGTTCAGCACTGCCACCTGCTGGGGGCCCAGCAGGTGAGCGGCCCCGGGGTACTTGAGCAGAGGCGGGGGGACCTGGGGGGGGGAAGACAACGACCAACGTCAGGGCCAGGAGCGCCCACTGCTGCAGAAGGTAGCGGCTGATGGTGTCATGTGTGTTCATCAGTACCTGAGAGGGCAGGATGGGGGGAGGCACTTGGTTCCGTAGGGAGTTCTGTGGGGGGGTCTGGGGGCCTCCTCGACCCTGTGCGACGCTATTGGCTCCCAGCATGGGGCTTACATTCTGCACACACACACAGTCACACACACAGTCACACACACAGTCAGTAAAGATCCCGGCAACATCTCCCTCTGCAGGTTGGGATGTCACTTGCCCGGTTAACGTGAGCTCAGACACAAATGCGTTTGGTGGCTTGGTCTTTTGTGAAACAGACCATTGCTAGTTTGTGGTTTAAGGAAGCAAACCGGAGGGCAAGCACAGAGGGACAAAGCTGATAGCAAGAGAGGATAGCAGTAGAGGTCAGCTGAAGAGCAGAGTAGGGGGCTTTAGGAGGGCTGAAGGCAGCTGCAACTAGGCCAAATGTGGGTGCCAACGTTGGGCCGTGCTAACATGCTACAGTAAGACAGTGCTACCGAGCTAGGATGCTAACGTACTACAGTGCTACCGAGCTAGGATGCTAACGTACTACAGTGCTACCGAGCTAGGATGCAAACGTGCTACAGTGCTACCGAGCAAGGATGCTAACGTGCTACAGTAATACAGTGCTACCGAGCTAGGATGCTAACGTGCTACAGTGCTACCGAGCTAGGATGCTAACGTGCTACAGTGCTACCGAGCAAGGATGCTAACGTGCTACAGTAATACAGTGCTACCGAGCTGGATGCTAACGTGCTACAGTAATACAGTGCTACCAAGCTAGGATGCTAACATGCTACAGTAATACAGTGCTACCGAGCTAGGATGCTAACGTGCCGTGGTACCTTGTCATAGTAAGGGCCGCGCTCCATGGGCGGGTCCTTGTGCAGTCTGGAGCCGTGCGTCTTCATCAGGCCGTTGAAGTCTGCCATGTTTGATGCCTCCATGCGCTTGTCTTGCACCATACCCCCTCCCGCCTTCATCTCCTCAGGGGAGTCTCTCTGGGGGAGGGGAGGGTTACAGCATGTTATGCTAAAGCATGAGCGTGAGCTAGTCCTAGCTAGCTTATGTGTCTTATGAGCTTCTGTTTGTTTTGGCCATGGAATATATTAATGTGTGTTCCTTTCGAGAGAGAGAGAGAGAGAGAGAGAGAGAGAGAGAGAGAGAGAGACTGCGTCATGCAGCATGCTGTCCTGGGAGCCTCACATTGAAGTTCATGTTGGTGAAGTGGTTGACGAAGGGCTTCATCCAGGGCTCGTCCTGCTTGCAGGGTGGCTTGTTGACCTGCAACACAAGACCACAGAGCTCATCTCAGACGCTTAGCACGTTCTTTCCCGAAGCCATCCCAGCTGGACGTGGGTTTGGTTAGAAACACTGAAACTCTTTAGGTTTGAAGCAACCGATAATGGATAGTAATTTATGATGGAAAGAAACTGACAAGCTAAGTAAACACACAGGATTGATCTCAATGAGTGTGTGTTCCAAAAGGACCAACAGTTAATAACAAATGGAAATTGAATAAAAAATGAAATTAAATACATTAGAAAAATATAGGATGTACCAAGCGATGTCAGTTTCTTATATGAATAAAAAAAGAAACTTGCACATATAGGCTATCACTGAGTCATAACTTACACAAAGCATCTACAAAAATACTAGGATATAGTTACATGAAGTCGTATTCTAAATTGTTCCAAGCTTACCAAACCTAAGGGTATCAATATGGAAGCCAAATGCGTATTATTAGCACACCTTGCTGGGCAGAACAAGGACATGCTGTTTGCTAGCTAGGAGTAAAGACATGCTACTAGCTAGCGCACCTTGCTAGGCAGGCTCTTCTGCCGGTGGCTCCAGGCGCTGTGTTCGTGGGCACGGCTCTCCTGCTGGGCGGTGGCGTTGCTCCACATGCCGATCTCCACCTCCTCCTCCTGGTCCCAGCTGGACGACTCCTCGCCGCCCCATGTCTCCATGGGCCGCACCGCTCCTGGGGGAAAGGGGGGGGGGGGGCACAGGGGTGAAACCTAGCTCTGGAGAGGTGCACAGACCCTTCCAGGTGAGCAATCTACGTGACTCATGCTACACTGCAAGTGTAGCTTGTTTCAGGTGCGTGCGTGTCCCTACCAGTCTTGTGTTGGCCCCTCCACCCGGAGCCGTGCTCACGCTCTCTGCTGGGCTCCTCCCAGGTGCTGCTGGTGTCCGGGGCCTTGCTGCCCCAGGACCCAGCGCCCTTGTCGGGTCCCGGGGCTCCGGGCTCCCCGCCCCACGTGGGGGACGCCCTCTGCTGGCCCCAGCCTGCATGACGGGGAGGAGACAGGAGACAGCGTGAGAAGAAGGGATGGTTATGCAACACTGGGTGGAAACCGATGTTTGCTACTCCACCCCCAGCTTTGAGCCTGACTACACCTTTAAAGTGTAACTCCTCCCCCAGGATGAGCCTGACTACACCTTTAAGGTGTAACTCCACCCCCAGCTTTGAACCTGACTACACCTTTAAAGTGTAACTCCTCCCCCAGGATGAGCCTGACTACACCTTTAAAGTGTAACTCCACCCCCA
>JAODOY010000023.1:2652832-2665911 GCA_025399855.1 Forbesichthys papilliferus | reverse complement strand
TTGTACATGTACATAATCATAAATGAAAATCAGATAATTAAAGCATAACAAATAAAGTAACATTTTATACTCTAACAGTATGTGTTCATATTAAGCCTCTACATCCTTTAATGACATGCTAAGACTAAAATTACTGATTTCCCTTGACAATCCTTTTAAAACATTCCTATGCATTTCAATGAAGGCTTTTATTTTGAAAAAAAAAACGGAGATAGTGTTGCCACCCAAAGATTCTGTCGCCAAAAGAAGGGTAATCGGACTGTGGTGCTGTCACTGCGGGTTGGGCACTAGGGCCAAGGGGGAAATAGTTAACTTTTACTTTGCAACCGCCGTGGAAGTTTTCACTGTGGAATTTGGACAAAGTTCCATCCAGTCTACACAACCTACAAATAACATCTTGGATTGTTTGTATGGTCTGTAAATAACTCGTGTAGATGTCAGGGACATTAGGTGTCGTTAACGTTTTATTTCTTTTTCTCCATATATTTTATGAAAACACCTGCGAGTTTCAGGTAACCTCCCATCGATGAAGAGGGAAGTCACTGGGCGTTGAGCCTTTGTAAGGTACGCCAAGGCCGCTTAGAAATAACCTTTATGTCTATATAAGTATCGTACATTTTCTAAATAATGACAATAGTAGCCTACATGTTCAATCTGATGATATTTAGTGCTTTTAGCAACTCTGGAAGTAGTTGCATATTTGTACGTACAGCCTACGTGCCTCATGTTTCATTTGAAAGGACGTTCCTGCGTTTCTTCCGTATTTGCAAACAATGAGGTGCTTTGGCAGCAAGCTCTTTATCATAAAATAACTAGCCTCCTACTTGACTGGATATTGCAGATATCGGTAATTACAATTTTTCCAGTAAAAAAATAACAGTTAAGATATTCACAATTAATGTCATTTCATCTATCCATGTCATTCTTCCTATGACAAATGAAGTCACGTTTGCTATTTTATTGGATTTTCAATTTTAGATATCCACAATAGCATTTTAGTTGTTTTACTGAATTATCATTTTAAATATCTGCCACAATCTCCATAATGTATATTTGAATATATCTAAAATAACCTGAAGAGTAATAAATGTAATTATCCATATCAACAATTGAAATTATGGCTAGTAAAAATGCAATTTCAGACACATAGGATTATGACCAGGAAGGAACAATGCAATTACATACACAAATCTACATACAAATGGTCCATCCATCTACATGATTCTCTCAGCAAAACCTGTGCTTTTTTTTTTTGTCAGATCTTGCCTACCAGGTGACTGAGTGTAAAGTTATGTTACAACAACTGCTTCTGTACAATGAGCATGCTGTTTGTGTTGTGTTGCATGTTTGTGCATGCTATTTATGCAAGTTTAGGCCCGGTCACACCAGAAGTGTTTTTCAGCTGCCAAAACACAAGGCGCAATACTTTTTTGTGGCAGCATACTTTGCAGGAGTTCAGAGCGTTTTTTACTCTTTTAAACACAAACAATCCTCTAGTGCCGAGTCCACTGTGTGTGTGTGTGTGTGTGTGTGTGTGTGTGTGTGTGCAAAAAAAACTGAAATGGTAGCCAGCTAGCTAGCCCTGGCTAGCTAAAACAATCAGTGCTCAGGGAAGCACAGCTTTCCTGTTTTTTCAGTCTGTAGTTGCATTTTTATCAGTTTGTTTAAAGGGCACATTCCATACACTTTACAGCTCATTTCCCTAATATGTTTTTGTTAAGTAGGCAATATTGTTTTAGGAAAAAACACTGTAGCATTTTTTAAATCATGACCTTCAAAGTTAATTTCACCTCCTACAGTGTTGACATGCTGATTTAGCGTTACATTTTACCTATGTAATTAGCTGTGCTGTGATTGGCTAACATCATCCACCGTGGTCCAACCTCGCAGTTAACGTGCGTACTGGCCTGTCAGTAAACAATGGCTTCTGCTGCTCGAGGATTACAGCCTTACTTGTATGAACCCGAGTCAGAAGAGGAAAGTGACAGAGCAGACACCACAGACCACAATGTTAACTTACACTAAACTATCAACAATATGCTACTTTACAGTTAGATTTGCGCTATTTATAAAACATGTTCGCCAGCATTGTATTAGCTGCTGGCATGCGGCATTAGCGACATTAGCTGCCGTCCATAACCCAAACGCTCTCCAGTCATACAACCGGCACGATTATCATTGCATGCATGCACCCGTTTTTGTCCGGAGGACCTTATGTTTGGGTTTAATGTTATTTAAGGTGAGCGAGGCTCATATTCGTATCGTGTTTCCCGTGATCTGCACCTTCACTCAAAAGCACAATGATACATTTACAGTCTAAAGCCCACATAAACAGTAGGCTATACTTTAGAAGATTAGGGCTGTCATGCAAACAAGCTAAACCCAGTCAGTTGAAATCCTATATATAATATCCAAATTAACATAGTCTATGTTTATGGACCTAGTAGGTCGGATACATTTTAAACATATTACTTACAGTAGTATGGGCAATCGACTTCATAGTTGGCACCGCTCCATCTTTCAAGATACATTTTGTAGCAAATCCTTTCTTATGAAGCCCAAAGTTTAGAAATCTGTCCTGGCTGAAATGCGCTGAGGACATCAAGAATCCTGGCCTAAAACCTTCAGGTACATTTACAAAAATAAATATTAGTCACTTTTTTTGTAAATCCACATTCCAGTTCTCCTCTGTGCATCCAGGAACAGCACATTTATTCTTTCTTTCTGACCCCGACATAAATTTCTTGTTCCTGCAGGTATCGTTAGCTGCTAAATAGCACAACAGTCTGCCGCGCTATGGGCGGGCATATCCTCATAGAGGTGTTAACCAAACAAACTATGCACGAATCTACTCAAATTTTTTTTAACGTAGGCATTACAGACCATGAAGCGAACAGCTCGCTTTGAATGGCTGTGTACTTCTCCGGGTCACCTTGACATGACTAATTCCAAAAACAACTAGGAATACATGGAATGTGCCCTTTAACAGTTTTGGTAATATGTGCTGTTTCTACTGAGGAGCAGCACAAAATTAATTGGCATTCACACTCCCGGCAAGTAGTAGGTTGAACCCACCCACTTTAGCGCTTATCTCCGCGGCACAAAATTCTGCGTAGGTACGCTTTACAGTGGGTGGGAGTTGGTAAACGTTGCTATAGGCGATATGCAGTCAGCACATTGTTTAAGCTTTGTTCAATGAAGATTATCAGCGAGGAAAAGGAGGACATGAGCAAATAATAGGCTATGTTTATACTGTACATGCATGTTTATACATCCATGTTATGGGGGCATGCTATCAACAGAACTTGGGAGCAGACTACTTAAATTTTTTTCCCGATCAACTGCCTCATTGCTGCGCTGAGTGCACTGTCCGCACAGCCCGATAGGCTACATGAAGCCCAGCTAACATAATGCTTTTAGTTTTCTAGCGTTATTTTCAGCGGATCTCTTAGTTTCACCAATATTATGCTTGACAAAATGTTTGTACCGTTTTAAGTATATAAAAGGATTAAAAGATTGAATTTTATTTTGTCTCTATTTCCTAGCAAAGGCCTTCCTTTCAACATATTTGTAAATGGGAACAAACATTGTATTGTTTCGGGATACATATTAGTACATTACATTCTCATTTTCGGTAAAAAAAAAAAAAGATCGATATATAGCTGGCAAGACGTCGGTGGCGCCAGGGTGTGGCCAGCTTGCCATCTTTGCGCCTGCCGCTGTGGCAAGCGTTTTTGAGTTTACCGCCGTGGCACCAACACACATGAATAGGATTTAATGACCTCATGCCGCCATTGCCGCTGGTGGTGTAAATTCCCCTTTAGTGAGATCTCTCACTTCTTTCTCATATCCAACAATGAGTGAAACAGTCCCCCTCAAAATGAATGGTGAATGTGTGGTGAAACACAATATTGCACTCCTACTACTGTTGTCACCATATTGACATTTCTAACTTCGAGACTTATTCAATACCATTTTCGATAGGCCTACTGCGGGGGATAATTTACCAAATTGAGGGCATAAACTTCTAGGTCTTTATTCAAATTAAAACAAGGCTATAACATAATGAAGTAGGCTACAACTTACAACTTACAACTTCTTATCTGGCTAGCAGCAGAACAGCTGAATAACTATTAATGAATAACTATTAAACATTAACAATAATTACAACCTTTTTACAGTAATGAAAACAATATTCTGTGCTAGTCATGGACTGTCTATAACAAACACCCTGTTCGAACATAAGGATGCTCATAAGTGTACGTGGTACCAGAGCATCCTAGGCTGAAGGTTGATTATCGATTTTTGTGATTAAATCATCTGATCTGAGGCCGCATGTTTTTGACACTCGACTGAAGAGAGGGGCAGACCTGGCTACTGACCACCATCTGGTGGTGAGTTTGGTCAAGGGGTGGGGGAAGACTGGTCAAATTTGGTAAACCAACAGGGCAGTGCGGGTGAACAGGGAATGCCTAGAGGAGGCCCCTGTCTGTAAGATCATCAATGCACACCTCCGGCAGAGCTTCTCTGGTATCCCTGTGGAGGTTGCAGACATTGAACCTGAGTGGGAAATGTTCAAACCTTCCACTGCTGAGGCTGCATCAGAGAGCTGTGGTTTCAAGATCTTAGGGCCCTCACGGGGCGGTAACCCTTGAAGACCGTGGTGGACACAGATGGTCAGGGAAGGCGTCTGACTGAAGGAGGCCTTTTGGGATATGTTGTCCCGGAAGATTCTGGAGGCGGTTGTGAGACACCACTGGGGGGGGATCATAGTCAATATCCCTGGGGGAGGTCACAGGTTAGTCAAACAACTATGCAGTGGCAAAGCCCCGGGGATTGATGAGATCCATCCAGAAATGCTAAAAGCCTTGAATATGGAAGGGATGTCTTGGAACTGAATCCAAAATGGAAATAACCGGGTACCGTTAAATTTCGGTTCCGCTAGTCGGTTCCAAAATGCAATTTAGTTAATAGAAAGAGCTTTAGCTGATGCTTACCCATCTGCCTAACACGCTGTACGCGTCATCGTTGTAGTGTATTTCAGAACCTAGCATACATTTACATCGACGGTGTGAAAGATGGATCTCGCTAAACAGTCAAAAGTGTGGCCTTACTTTAAGAAAGAAAACAACGACAAGGCAAGATGCACATTTTACCTTTTTATCTGCCAGAAACTGATACCTGTACGCAACAGCTGAAATAATGTCAATATGACAAATTTTACTTGAGTTAAAAACAAGCATGCCAGAACTGATGTGACTCTTTAAGGCATCTGTTTCTTATTTCTTTCCTAATTCACATCCATCAGATCAACTTTCGTATATATGAGAAAAGCGTTCACAACAAGCAAATTCACATGAACCCTCCCGCTGCTCCAGCTCTACCAGTAGTGGAGCTGAATGTGCCGCGTAGAGCACCGGCATAACCAGCTAGACCTTAAGCCATGCTAAAACAATTAATAGAGTTTTCTAGCATTATGAGCCCATAACGTTTTATTTTTATGTTTAATTACACTGAGCCTTGTTAAAAATGTGCGACACCGCTGATCTAAAAAATAGATTGTATTTTTGCTCTCTGAACAACGATAGGCCTATGCCAAAAGGTTGCATGTAACATTGTCCTCGGGATCCTCCAGTTAGTCAGATAGTCTACTATGCTGATTGCTGTAGATTGCTATCACGTAAATGTTAGTAACCTACACTTGTCAATGGAATTTCAACAGGTCATTTTATAAATACCAAAAATAAGAGTATCTGTTGCAACTTTTTACATGTTAAGAATGTAGAGTACACATATTTAAAACATTTATATATGAATTTAAGTGATTTTTGTGTTTTTTCTGATTAATTATAAATTAGATTTGGCCTTAAAACAGTAATGTGGTGCGACTGTATTTATTTCCTTAACATGCTTGACATTTTCAAATGGTTTTAGTAAGAGTGGTTTAGAAAAATGTATTTGAATTTATTTTGAGTTTATGTAAATCATGATCTCATATTTGTTATACAGTGTCATAGTCACCATCGTTATGTACAGTAGTTGTAAGGCTTATTTTTCCAGTAAATTCCATAAAAATGTCTAAAAACTACAATACACTTAAGCATACTGAATCAGTGATTAATGTTTCAGTCACAGACTTCTGATATTATATTTCACTTCATTTATAGTTGCTATTATTGGTCACACCACATGATAAATGGCACCAAATTACCACAATGTTATAAAAATCACTTTAAAGAGATGATTAGGCAATACATTCCATAAAAACAATAATTGAAACCAGTTTTTATTAAAATATCACACCCTTTTCATGAAGATAAACATTATTTTAAATATAATTTTAAAATGCTGATTTTGTGTTTCTGCATCAAATCCACTCAGATGCAGTGTCCTATGCCATTGTGATCATCTACACTCATATATATCAATCTTTTTATTTTAAGTTTGGTATACTCTGGCTTCACTCTCATTCAGTCAGTTGATTTCTCCTTATTTTTCTCCCTGCTACAGTGATGTGTTCTAGTCGCACTCGCCCAGCCAGCAGTCTGTCCAGCTCCCGGGGCAGATGTTCAGGCTACCATTATGTCTTGTGTGCCTTAAGCATTGGGCTCATTGCCCTGGGAGTTGTCATGATTGTATGGACTGTGATCCCTGCCGATGCCCATGCATCTGTAGAGCCAACCTATTCCCCGGACAACTCTTCTGCCCCTACGGTGGCAGTGCCTGCTGGGGGTGGTAAAGACAGTACCACCACCTCATCACTGGCCTTTGTGCTGGTTGGAGCAGGTATGGCCATACTGCTGCTGTCTATCTGCCTGGGTATACGGAAGCGGAGGGAAGATAACCCTGCTGTACAGACCGTGACTGTAGGTGTGCCCTACACGGACAGCGCCCCTAGTGACCAGCAAGACTCGTAAGTGTCGTTTACTATTGCTGCTGTAGCACATCCACGTCACATTTCGGCGTGTTATTGAGGTGCTTTTCTGTCATTTTAAATTAAGCTGTGTAGCCTACATACTGGTTGTGTAGCAATTCACAGAAATGACATTTGTCCCTTTATGAAGTGCAGCATTGAGCTTGCAACATGTGGAACTGCATTAGTGTCAGGTGAAGGGTGTGCATGAAGGTACAATCAACAAGCATTTTGTCAGACTGCCAACATACTGTACTTGAAGTGGAAATGAAACACTAAACATAGTTTGCTTAATTTAGAAGATGTCATCTAACTATAATAAATCATTATAGGGTTAACACCGTCAGTGAAACAGGATGATAAATAACAAGTGTAGCGCCAGCTGGTCCTACTGTCGAACATGACGTCACTACACCGAGCTCCAAATTATTATGCAAATTATATTTTACACTGATTTTCCTAATTTATCGATGCAAATTACAGTCAGTATAATTTTCAACCATTAGGGTATAAATCGAATTTCATTTAACAAACCACCCATTGAAAACTGTATTTTTTTTCTAAAATAAACTCAAAATGCACTGTTCCAAATTATTATGCACAACAGAGTAGCAAAACCTTGTACAGGTTGTAAATAACTGAAAATGGTGATTTGTTGAACTTGCAGCATTAAGATGTAATAATTACTGAAATCAAAAGCTATTTCAATCAAACACATCTTAACACCATGAGTTTCTCTCCTTTTATGCCCATAACAGCCAGTGACACAGAGGTATTCTTTGCAGCATGAGATGGTGCATTGTCATGCATGAAGATGATTTTGCTACGGAAGGCACGGTTCTTCTTTTTGTACCATGAAAGAAAATGGTCAGTCAGGAATTCTATATACTTATAGATGTAGGCCCCCAAAGGGGCATACCAGCTCTCTCCCCATGTACAGCCCAAAACATGACTCCGCCACCTCCTTGCTGACGTTGCAGCCTTATTGGGACATGGTGGCCATCCACCAACCATCCACTACTCCATCCATCTGGACCATCCAGGGTTGCACGTCACTCATCAGTAAACAAGACTGTTTGAAAATGTGTCTTTATGTATTTCTGAGCCCACTGCAATCATTTCTGTTTGTGAGCATTGGTTAGGGGTGGCCGAATTGTAGGTTTATGCACGCCTGCAAGCCTCAGCAGGATCCTACACCTTGAGGTTCGCGGGACTCCAGAGGCACCAGCAGCTTCAAATACCTGTTTGCTGCTTTGTAATGGCAGTTTAGCAGCTGCTCTCTTAAGCTGATTAATTTGTCTGACAGTAACCTTCCTCATTATGCTTTTAACTGCACGAACCCGTCTGTGCTCAGAATCAGCCACAAATCTCTAAGTTTTTGTGAAATATCTAATGATTTGATTGGAAAAGCATCAACTAGTTCATTGCCTTGGACAAGGAATGAAAACATTAGATAGGAGTGGCTGCTCGTATCTCCCCTCAATATTGAAAGTAGTTTTGGCCCAGTCTGACAAACACACAGAGACAGCGGTGCACTGTAGCGCAGCAGATGCGGCCAGCTGACCAACCCAGTGTGTAGTGTAAAACATTTGAAATTTTAACATAAAAACTATTTTGACCAGTGGCCAGTCCACACTGGCCAGATCGGCCTGGAATGGACCGGCCGATTGGTCCCACTCCAGAGCAGGACCATCTCGTGCGTGGCTCGTCACGATTTGGCGCGGTTAGGCGCGGCTTGACTCAGCACGGCCAAATGTGCCAGTGGAAAAGCCCCATACCCTAGCAAAGCTGTGGGCTGTGTGCATGTACAGTGGCAGTGGGCTGAGTGCGGCAATGGTTCAATGGCACACCCATCTGGTCAAGCAGGGAATAATTCAACTATACAGCTAGCATTCAATATGATCATTATCAAATTGGCAATAACCTTAATAATTTTATGTAGCCTCTAGGTCTTTAAGTTGACAAGATGGTAATGAAAATGCTGTGGTGGGCCTCTACTTGCCTAGACATATCACTGACTTGCATTTGCCATTTTTATAATTTTTTTCCCCCATGAATATGTATTAAATTATCCCCAATAGTCTCTATTCATTTCATATATTTTCTCTTGGTTGTGATGCTTCCAAGTTTATGTTTATGTTAGAGCTTTTGTCCATCATGTTTCAGCGATCATGCGTTGCCATGTCAAATAAATCTACCTTGAGGCCTTCAGAATCAGCTGGGTTAAAATCGTGCAGTGTGAACCCGGCATGAATGGCAAGTTTTTTTAAACTAACCCAACCCACAATGGCTAACTACAGAGGAGAAGACATAATCTTGTTGCAGATATAATTACAAAGCAATTTTCAAGAAAGTTGGACATCGTGATAAAAGGTGGGCCAACTCTGAAGCAAGCCCAGCCGGGAAAAGGGTTTGTCCCGGGATTGTCCGCCATTTCATTCCTGTAACTAATTACAAGCGGGACCCGTGGCTCACAGCCTGTGGACATTGCAAACTGTATTGCTGGGAATGCATGATGTTTGCATCTGAACGGCTTGGCGTTTGGAGCCACCCTGAGTTTTCTAAGCAAGGCAGCAGCAAGACACCAAAGCACATGCCGCCCACACAAGGAACTGTGCATTTGAAAACTTTGCTACATAAGATACCTGTTTCATATGATGGCTTCTTAAACCGTGGCATCATAATAATGGTATTAAGGCATGGGTTCAGGTAGGCCAGCACTGAATGCCTAGGTGTAAAATGCATGTCCCGTCACTGTTATACTGTTAATATGTGCCACAACCATATGCAAATTAAACACTGCTGGTCTGAAAAACAACTGGACCTCTTGACCGTGTCTGCATGCTTTTATGCATTGAGCCGTGTGATTGGTAGCTTGATTAAAACCAAGTTTGTAAGCTCTGCATCTATGATTTGCTCCGCTTTACAAATCAGCTATGTTCAAGTGGGTGTTCCCGGATTCTTATCTGAAGCATCTTAAACTAAATTAGAGGTGTGCTTGTGTGGTGGTTTTCTCTTGTGTGTGGTAGACTTGACAGCTGTCACACCACAATATTAACCATCACATCTAGCAAGAAACTGTCATTGTCGTTTTAAGCATTTTCCTCCCATGCATGTGGTTCCAGAGCTCCACGTCGCCCTACATATGACGTTCCCAGCTACGAGGAGGTTGTCTGTAGTGGCCAGTATCCTGTCCACCAGAGCAACCTGTGCCACAGCACCTCCCTGCTGCCCTCCTACGAGGACATCATTGCTGCTGTGGAGAGCGAGGGAGCACAGGGAGCAGAGCCCAGGAGCAACACTGCAGCTGATGTCCCTCCAGGCGTTCCCTCAGAAAGCCCCACCTCCAAGCGCAACCAGCCCACACGGAGTGCTAGCCGGGCCAGTCGAATACTCAAGCCCCTCCGTGTGCGCAGAATCAAGTCAGACAAACTGCACCTGAAGGACTTTCGCCTCCATATTCGCAGCCCAACACACAACCCAGTGACCATTGAGCCCATTACCCCACCACCCCAGTATGACGACGACAAGGTGGCAGAATTAGGATAGTGCTTTCTACAGGTACTGTCTGCCATACATATCACACTCGGTGAACTACTTATATCTTCTATCTTTATACTTGATTCAACTGTTTGTTTCAATCTCTTTTTACTTAATGACCACGTGTCATGGTATGGGTTTTACTATGCATACAATTTGTGCCCAGAATGAAGTCAGCATTATACAGTATAAACATTGTTTTGATTTGGTAATCCAGACAGTGTACAGTATGTTAACCTAGCCCTCAGAATTTCACAAATTCAGTATCCTTCTCCCTACAGCCACATGCAGAGTTGTGTTTAAAAACATAAACAGTGAATATGGGAGGATATTTGGAGTTCTGAGGTTGTTAAAACACAATTCACACCTGCACCTTTAAAGTAGTCAACTTCAGAGAATTTAGCTGGAATTTGCAAAGTTTTTGAAAGAATATAACATGCACACCATATCAAATTGAACTAATAAAGAAGTCCACTACCTGTGCTTACGAATTGTTTCAACGTGTCTTCATTCTTATTTCCAAAGTTGAGTACTCTTTAAGATGTTTTAAAAATGGCACAGTCCTGCTTAATTTGTTGAATCAAAAAGGGATTTTTTTCAGAATGTACTAAAATAATGCAATGATTGCATTGCTTTTAAAAGGTCAGAGTATTTTTTTTAAATGTAGTGTTATTTTTAATAAATGGTCCATACATCCATCTTCTCCCGCTTATCTGGAGTTGGGTCGCGGGGGCAGCAGCTCCAGCAAGGGACCCCAAACCTCCCTTAACCAGGCCACATTAGCAAACTCTGACTGGTGGATCCCGAGACGTTCCCAGGCCAGTTTGGAGATATAATCTCTCCAACTAGTCCTGGGTCTTCCTTGAGGTCTCCTCCCCAGCCGGATGTGCCCGGAACACCTCCCAAAGGAGGCTCCCAGGGAGCATCTTTACTAGATGCCCGTACCACCTCAACTGGCTCCTTTCGACGCAAAGAAGCAGCGGCTCTACTCAGTTACTGACGAATAGCTGAGCTTCTCACCCTATCTCTAAGGGAGACGCCAGCCACCCTTCTGAGAGAACCCATTTCGGCCGCTTGTACCCGTGATCTTTTTCTTTTGGTCATGACCCACCCTTCATGACCATAGGTGAGGGTAGGAAAAAAAAGAGCTTTGCCTTCCAGCTCAGCCTTCTTTTCATCACAACGGTGCGGTAAAGCGATTTGCAATACTGCTCCCGCTGCTCCGGTTCTCCGGCTAATCTCCAGCTCAAATGTCCCCACTTGTGAAACTTGAACTCCTTCACTTGGGGTAAGGACTCATTCCCCACCTGGAGTAGGCACTCCATCGGTTTCCTGCTGAGAACCATGGCCTCAGATTTTGCGGTGCTAATTCTCATCCCAGCCGATTCACTTTCGGCTCTGAACCGATCTAGTGAGTGCTGGAGGTCACAGACCGATGATGCCATCAGGACCACATAATCTGCAAAAAGCAGTGTTGAGATCCCCAGGTCACTGAACCGCAACCCCTCCCCACTATGACTATGCCTCGATATCCTGTTCATGAGTATCACAAACAGGATTGGTGAAAAAGCGCAGCCCTGGCAGAAACCAACCCCCACCTGAAACAAGTCTGATTTACTTCTGAGAATCCGTACACCGCTCACGCTTTTGGCATACAGGGATTGGATTGCCCTTAAAAGGGACCCTCTCAACCCATACTCAAGCAGCACCTTCCACAGTATTTCCTGGGGGACCCGGTCATACGCCTTCTCCAGATTCACAAAACACATGGAAGGGCATACTCCCAGGCCCCCGACAGGATCCTTGCAAGAGTAAAGAGCTGGTCTGTTGTTCCACAACCAGGATGGTAATCAATGGTGCATAGGGAAAATAAAATTAGTTCAAATTACCAGCTTTTTTATATATTACGGGTTTATAGAGCACACCCACAACACATAATACGTGTTTGTGAACATTTCTAAGATTCCCAGCTGTTCTGTTGTAGTTTTTTTGTTTTTGTTTTTTTTACTTTTAATTTTTGTTGAGTTTAAAGAAATTCATGTTTTTTGTGTGATTTAATGGCTAAATACCAGAGAGCAAACCTTTTGTGTAGACATTTCCATATTCATTGAAATACATTTCTTGTATATATTCAAGATTTCATTAGGCTATTTAGTGAATTCTCGCATAAATTATGCTGGTGAATAATTGTCTTTGTAGAAGGTCACTTTGTATTTTTGACAAAGGAATTAATGTGCTGTTTATTGTTATGCCTTGCTATTATTGTATTTTATTAAAAGCTACACACAGTAAGTCCAAAGAAATGCCTTGTCAGGTTTTTGTTTATTAATGTAAAATTGAATTACATATTTTGATTATAAAACATGAAAATGTGCTTTTCACTTTAGCTATTGATTATTTATTATGTGTATATAATGTATAAATGAAGCCTAAACTTTTGGCAACTTGATCCCTGTTGGTTTATAGTTTAACTCTTAAATATGATAATTTTCATACATTTTACAGCCCCCAATAAAATGTTTGTCAATGCATCTTTGCAATACTTTATTTATTAGTTTATATCGCCCTCAAGTGGTGCATACAGGTAAAATGTCAAAGTAGAAAATGGCACAAAAAAATGTATGTG